>CAMZMU010000096.1:38238104-38327101 GCA_947311845.1 Poa pratensis | reverse complement strand
CTTATCGCTTTACTTGGAGCGTCTGTGTGTTTTTATTTTTGTTTTTGTTTGAATAAATTCGGATCCTAGCAATCCTTGTGTGGGAGAGAGACACGCTCCGCTTTTTCATGTGAATACTCATGTTCTTCACTTATATTTGTTGAGTATTCTTAACTAGCTACTGCAGTGCTTTTAGCTCCTGTTTTTCATGCATCTCTTCGAGCTGTTAGCACTTGTTTATAAATACTCTCTTGCTGCATTATATTATCATTTGGAGAGTTTATGTTTAAATAAATTGATTGGTGTTTGTTTGGAAGAAAGAAAATGCTACATGTAGTAGTTGGTATTGGAAAAGACATATGCATTCTTGTAGATCATTGTCTTGTTTCGATTTGATGCTTTGCAATTGTTTTGAGCTCTCAAGTAGATCATGTTTAAGCTCTTGCATCATGTAGTTAAAGCCTAGTAGTGGAGAACTACCGTAGAGCTTGTTGAGACTTGGGATGCATATTTGTTCTCTCTAAGGTCTAGATATTTTCTGGTAAAATGTTTGAGCAACAAGGAAGACAGTGTAGAGTCTTATAATACTTGCAATATGTTTTTATGTGATTCTTGCTGTACCGGTTTATACTTGTGTTTGCTTCAAACAACCTTGCTAGCCTAAACTCTGTACTGAGAGGGAATGCTTCTCGTGCATCCAAAACTTGAGCCAAAACCCATGCCATTTGTGTCCACCATACCTACCTACTATGTGGTATTTCCTGCCATTCCAAGTAAATATTTCATGTGCTACCTTTAAACTATTCAAAACTTTATTACTCCTTATTTGTGTCAATGTTTTATAGCTCATGAGGAAGTATGTGGTGTTTTATCTTTCAATCTTGTCATTTACTTCTGACAGACTTTCACCAATGGACTAGTGGCATATACATCCGCTTATCCAATAATTTGCAAAAAGAGCTGGCAACGGGGTGCCCAGCCCCAATTAATTACAACTTTCATTAATAATTCTCTTCACATGTTTTGCCCTGATTTATCAGTAAGCAACTTAATTTTGCAAATAGACACTCCTCCATGGTATGTGAATGTTGGAAGGCACCCGAGGATTCGGTTAGCCATGGCTTGTGTAAGCAAAAGGTTGGGAGGAGTGTCATCTATAAAGAAACTAAAATACATGTGTAAACAAAAGAGAAGAGGGATGATCTACCTTGCTGGTAGAATAACGTCCTTCATGGGAGCCGCTCTTGAAAGTCTGGTTGACAAGGGGGTTAGAGTGCCCACTACCATTCGTTGACAACAACAAACACCTCTCAAATACTTATTTTGTGCTCTCTATATGCTTTCGAAAACTTAAAAAGCTCTAGCACATGATTTAATCCCTGCTTCCCTCTGCGAAGGGCCTATCTTTTACTTTATGTTGAGTCAGTTTACCTACTCCTTTCTATCTTAGAAGCAAACACTTGTGTCAACTTTGTGTGCATTGATTCTTACATATTTACTTATTGCACTTGTTATATTGCTTTATGTTGACAACTATCCATGAGATATACATGTTACAAGTTGAAAGCAAATGCTGAAACTTAATCATCCTTTGTGTTGCTTCAATGCCTTTTACTTTGAATCTATTGCTTTATGAGTTACCTCTTATGCAAAACTTTTTGATGCTTGTCTTGAAAGTACTATTCATGAAAAGTTTTTGCTTATATGATTCATTGTTTACTCTTTATCTATTTGTTAGCAAACTATAGATCATTGCTTTGAGTCACTTCATTCATGACATGAGCCTTGCAATATATTGATCAAGATTGTGTGAAAGCATGTCTCCTCAGAAATTATTTGTTGTTATCGTTTTACCTACTCGAGGACGAGTAGAACTAAGCTTGGGGATGCTTGATACGTCTCCAACGTATCCATAATTTCTGCTGTTCCATGCTTATATTATACCATTTGCTACATGTTTTATATACACTTCATATCACTTTTATGCATTTTCTGGGACTAACCTATTAACAAGATGCCACAGTGCCAGTTCCCTGTTTTCTGCTGTTTTTGGTTTCAGAAAGTTACTTCTGGAAATATTCTCGGAATTGCACGAAACAAAAGGCCAGTCCCTATTTTTCCAGCACGTACACGGAGTCCGAAGGAGAGACGAAGAGCCACGAGGTGGCCAAACCAAGGCCGGCAGGGGCCCACCGCGCCCCTGGTGGTTTGGGCCCCTCGGGGGTCCGCCGACATCGCCCCTTCGCCTATTTATTCCCCGAGACGAAAACCCTAAAACACCGAGCCTTTCATCCAGAACATATTCGCTGCCGCCGCCGTCGTCAACCCTAACTCGGGGGGTTCTGAAGCTCTTCCCGGCACCCTGCCGGAGAGGGGAATCATCACCGGAGGGCTCTACATCGCCATGCCCGCCTCCGGAGTGATGCGTGAGTAGTTCATCCTTGGACTATGGGTCCATAGCAGTAGCTAGATGGTTGTCTTCTCCACTTGTGCCATCATGTTTAGATCTTGTGAGCTGCCTATCATGATCAAGATCATCTTATTGTAATGCTACATGTTGTGTTTGCTGGGATCTGACTTATATTGATACCTATGTGGAGCTGAATATTATATTATCATGTCTATGTCATTTGTGATCTTGCATGCTCTCCGTTACTTGTTGAAGCCTTGGCCAAGTGAATACTTGTAACTCCAAGAGGGGGTATTTATGCATGATAGTTGGGTTCAACCTCTATTTAACCTGGGATAGTGACAGCAAGTTCTAAGGTTGTAGATGTGTTGTTGCCACTAGGGGTAAAACAGCAATGCTTTATTCAAGGATGAATGTATTGTTTACATTACGCACATTACTTAATGCAATTGTCTGTTGCTTGCAACTTAATACTGGAAGGGGTACGGATGTTAACCGGAAAGTGGACTATTTAGGCATAGATGCATGCTGGATAGCGGTCTATGTACTTTGTCGTAATGCCCAAATGAATCTCATAGTAGACACCACAGCTCACACATGCATGTTATATGCACTTATCAATTGTCAATTGCCCAGCTGTAATTTGTTTACCCAGCATGTTAGTTATCTTATTGGAGAGACACCACTAGTGAACTGTGGACCCCGGTCCATTCTTTTCATCTGAAATACAATCTACTGCAATCATTGTTCTCTACTGTTTTATGCAAACAAACATCATCTTCCATTCGATACGTTTAACCCTTTGTTTTCAGCAAGCCGGTGAGATTGACAACCTCACTGTTAAGTTGGGGCAAAGTAATTTGATTGTGTTGTGCAGGTTCCACGTTGGCACCGGAATCCCTGGTGTTGCGCCGCACTACACTCCTTCACCAACACCTTCGAAGCAACCTCGTTTTCCTACTGGTTCGATAAACCTTGGTTTCATACTGAGGGAAAACTTGCTGCTGCACTCATCATACCTTCCTCTTGGGGTTCCCAACTGACGTGTACGTACACGCATCAAGCATAGTTTCTGGCGCTGTTGCCGGGGAGATATTCCCTCGTCAACTAGCGCTAGCATCCCCTTCTGCAAACTCCCTTTCAGTTCTGTGCTGGTCAGCAAACTTTTTCATGCGCTGTTGAGCAGCTGCCATGTTCTTTTGCAGTGTCTTGATCATATGATCCTTGTCAGCCATGTTACTTGGGTTTCAGCTGATACATTGTAGGTATGGATATTTCTTGGAGCATCGGAGGAGGGTACTCGTACAAAGCCTCAAATGGTTACATTTTGATTGTGGAGTGGTAAGAGCCGTTATACCACCATTCTCGGCTGGGCCACTGGCACCATTTTTTGGTTCCTGAAATGCCATACAGCGCAAGTCTTGTTCAACACATTGGTTAACACGTTCAGTCTGACCATCAGATTCAGGGTGGTAAGCAGAGCTGAAATTGAGTTGTACTTTGTAGGCTGCAAAGATTTCTTTCCAAGGCTGCTGGTAAAGATTCGGTCTCTGTCACTAACAATTACAGTAGGTGGTCCATGTAACTTGACAATGTTGTCAAAGAATAAAGCAGCCACCTTCTGAACTGTATAAGGTGTAGAGAGGAATGAAATGAGCATACTTTATTAGGCGATCAACAACCACTAGAATAACATCTTTACCCTGAGACTTAGGCAGACCTTCCACGAAGTCCAAACTGATTTCGGACCACTTCATTTTTGGTATGGATAGAGGGTTTAACAGCCCTGGTATGGCACTCTTTCGGTTTTCGAGATTTGACAAACAGGCACTCAGAAATTTGCTGAGTAATGAATGCCTTTAGTTTCGGCCAGTAGAACAGTCGCTTGAGCTTGTGGTGTGTGACTCGAATGCCAGAGTGACCCCCAAGCACTGATGCATGCATTGCAAGAAATACTTTGTTTCTGAGGTCTGTGGAACTGCCTACATAGATGCGCCCTTTGTATCTGATTATGCCAGAAGTGAGCGAGAAGTTGGGGTTGCTGTCCTTGTTGATAGCTAATTCCTGCAGCAGCTTGACACATGCTTGATCACCTTCATCTCCACTAATATTAAAAGACAGAGACTGTCAGATCCGGATGATCTGAACCGTCCATCACGCTCGAATCAACGCCTCAGATTGTCGAATGATGGATGATGTGCTTCTGCTTTTACCGCAAAAAAAAAAGAAAAAAAAGAGGCAACCGGTCGACGCTCCCCACCCCACGACCCCACTCTCCTCTCTCTCCACCGACGCCGCCCCTCAATCCTCCTTCGCCGAGCGTCGCCGCCCCTCAACCCTCCTTCGCCGGCAGCCGGACGCTCCTCTCTCTCCACAGCCGCCGCCCATCGCTTTTGCGGTTTTGCCAGTCCCGTCCTCGCCCAAATCCCAATCATCGCGCCGCCGTAGCCATCCACCGCCGCTGCACCCCGTGGTTGTCGGCAACCTCTCGCGACGCCGCAGCCATCCACCGCCGAAGCCATCCACCGCCGCTGCACCCCGTGGTTGTCGGCAACCTCTCGCGCCGCTCGCTTATGGTGCCGTCACCGGCCTCCCAAATCCGCCACCGTCGCATACCGCGGTCCTCGACTCCTCGCTCACCTCTCGCAACCCTGCCATTTCGTTTTCCCACCTCTCTCTGCCCAATCCAATCTGCTCCCAAAACCCTAGATCGAAGCCATGGAGGAACCGAGCCCGCCCTCTTCCACCGGCGCGCCGGCGCGGCCTCCTCGCGCAAGCGGAAGTCCCCTGTCAAGTTCGAGGACCTCGACCCGGCGCCGGGCATCGTGCTCGGTGAAGAAGAGGCCGCCCAAGGTGCCGAGGTAGAAGCCGACCAGGGCCCCGAGGAAGAAGGAAGCGCCGGTGCCAGAGGACGACGTCTGTGCCGAGGAGGAGATGGCGTTTGGGGAAGACGACGAGCTGGCCGGCGTCGGGGAGGAGCACGACGAAATTCCGGGGGATCCGGCTAAGAGGCGCGTGGCGCAGCCAATCAGGGCCAGAACGTCGCCGCCGGCGACACGGAGCCCGAGTTCGTCGGCGAGCCCGTCCCCGACGACGACGCGCGCAGCAACTGGTCCAACCGCTACCAGCAGCCCTCGAGGTAACTGACGTCTCCTCCTGTCTCCGTTCCGGATCTGCGAGTTTTCTTCTCTCGGCGGTTTCGTTTTCCGTCTCGTGTGTTGCGTTGCGCAGGCAACCTGTAATTGCAATTTGGCATGGTGTGCATGTGCAGCATCGTGCTCTTCTATTCTGATTGGTTTTAATGCCTCAAACTTTGATGTCTTGTCTCAAATTGCTACGTATTGTCTTAAGTCCGGACAACAGAAGCCAATGATCCACATATGTATCTTCAGTTTCAGTCTACCATGTATTTCTCCCTTCTATCATCTAACTTTTTGCAAGGTAAGGTTTTGAGAAAGGATGAATCTGAAGTTCTGAACTAAATTCTCGCTGACGTATTGGATGTGCTTGTGCTTCTGTTTACTAGATTTATAACTTGGATCTGACATAGCATCGAACTAATGATATCCTCTGTTAAGTTTATTTTTCGAGTGAATTTTGTTATATCAGTAGATTTAAAAAAAAATTGATGTCTGAATATGTCCAGGATATCTTTTCTAAAATCTTTAGAAAACTGAATTTTATTCTAAAATAAAAAATCTCATATGAATTTTATTCTAAAATGATCTTGACATAATTTGACAGGACTGGGCGAGCAGTTCCACTAAAGGGAAGAGGGTGTTCATTGTGGCGAAGCAGAGCAGACTGATTGGAAGCTGCTCAGGTGCAACTGAGAAGTGCATTACGACAGTCAACAGATAACCTCACCTCGCAGTACTTCTACTAATACTATTAGAGGTCTTCTACTCCTTCTCCTGGTAATTTCAATGTATCAGTACATTTTCTTAACTCCTGGCTTGTTGATTACACTCATGTATTTGGTCTAAATTGTAATGAACTTTCTACTGATATATAGAATTATCAGATCATCCTACTATTCTATTCCATTTGAATTTCTCTTCAGAAGTTGCAATGTATGTAGGCAAACAAAAATATGCTCTGTTTTAGGCAAATATCAGTAAGTTCATTTTCCTATATCCACGCAATTAATTTTGACTTTTTGTGAATGCCATTCAGGGGCAATGAATACTAGCAAAAGTAGTAATGAAAAGAAGATTGTGGTTCCATTTTCATCTTATGTGCTTAATCCATGGAACATTTGCATGGCATCACTATCCCCTAAAGTTTTGACAACTGTGATCTCCTCTTGTGTCTGAATGACACAATAGGGTTTTGGGTTTTTCTTGTACACACTGCTTCTGTTAATTATTAAAAAAAAGGACATGACAAGAATATATGTTGTTAGGAGCCGCTCAAATACGTATGCTTTGCTTCACCTTTTTTCGGTTTCACATTTTCCATGAACCCATAGTTAGAATGTAAATGTATTGTTTGATTAGTCTATATGTTCACTACCTTTTTATGTATTTCTGGAGATTATATGCTTGAGAAACATTGAATGTTTACAGGCAGGGGGAAGAACGTGAAGAAAATTGTTACTGTTCATATGGTTTGTGAGGGTTCTGACGATCATGTGTGTGATGGCAGGTGGAAGATGATATTTTAGCCGGATGATATTTTAGCCGGCACACAGCGGGAGAACTTAATATGGTAAATGCAAGCATGTTTGAAGTCAAACTGAGATAAAATTAGCTATTACTTTATACTTCTATTGTGCATTCATGTTGATTGCTTGAAGGACAGTTGGTGCCTGCAGATTTTTCGATCAAATGGGCATAAGCATACATTGTAAAAAAGAGTAGCATAAATTAATTTGACTATGAAATCACAAATTTGGTGTCAAGTTATGGGGACTGAAGGTGTTGCAAATATGTCAGTGATTCCAGGATCACTGGCCTGTACAAGACATGCATAGATACACAATGGAAAATTTCAATCTGTTCTAGCAGAACATGGCTCAGATGCCTAATAGAAAAGCACAAGATGACACCAAATACAATTGAGTTAACAGTTAATGGAACAAGTGATAATCTTGTGCGTGTGTGCATATATGGTGATTAAATAAGCAACATAATAGCTCTTGGACCCTTGAGATTCATATTCTTCGCTGATGCCTTTAACATGAACAAATATATATGTTTAGGCGACTTCCTGTGTAATTATGGGTGCACCAGTGCTCGGAGGAAATGGACATTCTGTGACAGATTCAAGAAGCACGTTCATTCTGCGGTGGACAGCGAGCATCCAACACAATGAACTTCTCTAATTCAGTCATCTGTAAACTGAACTTCTCAATCCGAGATGTGTGATTTGCTATTTAATGGTACAGTTCCTTGTGTTTTTCTTTTAGGTTTCAAGCAAACATAAATGCCTATGCACTGTTACTGTTCATTATTACAGTTCCAAGATGCAATATGGTAGCCTTCAGGCAAAAATGTAACTCAATAGTTGAGCTGTTTTTGCAGAATATGAAGTTCAGATTTATGCAAAACTACAACTTTGCAGCAAATTAAATCTGAGGACCATATACTCGAAAGGTTAGATTTTCGAGGCAACAACAAAATTTCATTGCAAAGGTATGGTGTTGTACATTGGTTGTGTGCATCCATGAACATCCAGAAGAAATAAGTTGTCATCTAAGAAGGGCTTTTCAGTGCCAGCCATGAAGGTCGTATGGATGGCCCAAGAACATAGTGTTGGAGATTGTACGGTCAAATAGACCATCGAACTACAGTATGTAATTTCGTGTGTTGTCAATATTACTGCTCTGGATTCAATGTAAATCAGACCCCTAAACATGCTATCGTTAAATTCTTTCGATGTACTCCCTGTTTTGTATCTTTTGTACCCGTAAGCAAATCTCGATATTTTTCTCTATAGAAGCAAAATTATGTACTTAAATTATAAGTTAGAGTAGCTTGGTGTGGTTTGAAGAAACAAAGTTGTGTGTATGATGTCTCCTTTGTACTTGTGTTTTCCCTTGTACTCCGTAATTCTTAGTCTTTTGTTTGCTCTATCTTGACTACCTTAGCCAATATGTTCAGATTGGAGTCTGTAAAGCTCCACCTTAACTCTCCCGACAGTACTCTATATGTAATACAAACCTAAGATTATACATCGGTTAATGCTATGCCGTGGACTTTCTAATACACCGATAAATCTATGAAAAACAATGTTTTTTAGTGTTTTACGCCCTCTTACTTAAAATGGTAGTAGTAATAACAATACCATAAATCAAATTATGTTTTCAATTTAATCTCTTTGCGTTTAGAAATTTTTGGTTAGTCAACACGTGCATTGCACGGGCACGATTACTAGTAGGAGAGAAAGATGTCTGACATCCACACTGGAATTGCCTGGGATATAGCATTGCATGAGTCAGCTTCAGTATCTTGAAATTTACGAGACAGAGCATCAGCAACACTGTTCTCTGCACCTTTCTTATATTCAATGCGATAGTCAAATTCTAGGAGCTTAAGCATGAGTTTGTGCTGCATTCCTTCGAGTAATCGTTGGCTTGTCAGATATTTTAGGCTTTGCTGGTCAGTGCGAATGATCACTTGATTGCCCAAAAAATAATGACGCCATTTTTTTAAGGCATGAAAAACTGCCATTGCTTCCTTCTCATATATGGATGCAGCACTGTTTCTCGGACCCAAGCATTGGTGAAGAAAGCCAGAGGTTTGTGATGTTGCATAAGTACAACACCAATCCCAGTGCCACTTGCATCTGTTTCAAGAATGAAGGGTGTGGAGAAATCTGGCATGCCAAGAACTGGTGGATGTGTCATAGCAGTTTTCAGTTTCTGGAATGCTTGTTCTTGTTCGACACCCCATTGAAATGAGTCTTTCTTCAGAGCCTTGTACAGTGGTTGGCATATCAAGGCAAAGTCTTTAATGAACCGTCTGTAATATCCACACAGACCTAGAAACTCTCTCAGTTTCCTGATGTTAGCTGGTGTGGTCCAGTCGACAATTGCTTGAATCTTAGCCGGATCGGTAGCAACACCATTGCCAGATATTATGTGCCCAAGATATTCCACCTGCGGTTGTGCAAATGTGCATTTGCTTAGTTTTGCTTTGAGCTGATGGTTCTGCAAGGTTTGTAGTACTAGCTGTAGGTGGAGTGTGTGTTCAGCTAGGTCCTTGCTGTACACCAGAATATCGTCGAAAAAGACGAGCACAAACTTCCTTAAGTACTTGGAAAATACTGAATTCATGAGTTCTTGAAATGTTGCAGGCGCATTGCTCAAACCAAAGGGCATAACTTGGTACTCGTAATGCCCTACATGTGTCGAGAAGGCTGTCTTCGGAATATCCGGTTCATGCATACGTATTTGATGATACCCAGAACGAAGGTCGAGCTTGGAGAAGATTGTTGCACCATAAAGTTCATCAAGGAGATCCTCTATTACTGGAATAGGAAATCTGTTCTTAATTGTCAGTTCATTCAGAGCTCGGTAATCAATACAGAGACGCCATGATTTGTCGCGTTTCCTGACAAGGATTGCAGGAGATGAAAAGGGGCTGCTGCTAGGGCGTATCTCTGCAGTTTTGAGCATTTGAGCTACTAACTGTTCCACAATGTTCTTTGGCTATGTGACATTCGATAAGGACGAATGTTAGGTGGTTTGGCGTCTGGTATCAGTGGAATGGTGTGGTCTGCTGTTCTGTGAGGAGGAAGCCCTTCGGGTTGGTTAAAAATATCCTGAAATTCATACAGTAAGTCTTCCACTGACTGAGGAACATTTGGGGGTGCAGTATTGTCTGTTGCAGTCACTGGTTCAGTTGGGCTGAGCAACACATAACCACTAGCTCCATTTTCCAACAACTTGGAGCATTCTTCACTGCCAATCAACAAATTAGTTGTTGGGAGAAGGTGGTCCTTGAAGGTGATATTAGAATCGCCATTTTTGATCGTCAGTGTCCTGTGTTCGAAGTCAAATGTTACAGGATTGTACTGCTTGAACCAATTAACCCCCAAAATAACATCTGAACCTTGCAGTTTCAGAATTCTGAAATTTGCTTTAAAGGCCTGGCCTTGAATCCGGAAAGGGCAATTAATAGCTGCTGCTTCAGAGATGAGTGAGCCACCTCCTGCGACTGTAACAGTTCTGGCAGGGACAGGAACCATTGGTATGTGATGTTTCACTGCAAACCCATAGTCCATGAACGTGCTCGTGCTGCCCGTGTCAGCTAGGGCTACAGCATTAGCATTCTGAAATTTCAGCAGCATAGAGATTGTTTCACTGCTAGGAGTGCCAGTATAAGCTGCGGTGGAGATTTTCATGCAGTTCACATCTGCAAAGGGTTGTGGTTGTTCCATAACAACTGGTTGCTGCACTGGTGCCTCTGCCTCTTGCTGAATTTGCCCCAGTTCTTGTTCATCTTCGTAAGCTTCGTTCATTTGGATAGCATTGATTGCTCGTTGCATACCTGCACAGCGGTGTCCAATAGCCCAATTTTCTGGACAATACCAGCATTTGCGAGGAGGTCTTGCTCTTGCCTGCACATTGGCTTCTCGAGGAGGAAACTGCCTGTTTGGCGGCTGACCTGGCAACTGTGCTTGTGGCCGCCTGCTGTTGGACACAAAGGACTTCTCATATTGCCGTGCATACCAATAGGCTGCTAACAGTGTTGATGGTTTCTGACACAGCACTGTGTGTTTTATACTGTCCTTTAGGCCTGCTATGAACCGGTCCAGGAAGAAATCCGGCTGCAGGTAACCCTTTTCTCGCTTCATGGCTGTCATCCAAGGCTCATAAGCATCAATGTATGCATTGACGGATGTGACTTGCTTCAACAGCTGCAGTTGATCCATTGGGTCCACTGATGGTGTGTCAGGAAACCTTTCAATCAATATTTCGCAAAGATAAGACCAAGACAAGCTTTGCAAATTGATTCCGGCACTACTGATCCATGTTTTCGCTTGGCCTCGAATGTGTGCAAGACCCCATCGTACACGCTGTTCAGGGTGTATGTTAACCAAGTTGAAGACATCTTCACACTCCAGGATCCATGCACGAGGTCCTTTGCCGGTAAACACCGGTAATTCCACATGTGGAGCACGCAGAAACGGTTCTGTTGACTCTCTGTTCGAGTGGTTCTCACGAGGTTAACAGCTATCAGGACTGTTATGAGGTGAAAGGTTTGGCTGTTGTCTTGGCTGCTCATGAAGTTGTTGTGGTGGTATGGGTGGGTTTGGGTAAGGGTTGGGGTAGTGGAATGGCTGTATGGGTGGATATGGGTTGTAGAAAGGATGTTGCGGCATAGGTGGGTACGACTGTTGGTAAAAAGGGTAATATGGTGGTAGGTTTTGGAACTGTTGTTGTGGAAAAGGATTGATAGGAAAAGGTGGTGGATTTTGTGGTTGGTAGTACTGAGGTTGTGTGTATGGGTTGGTGATCTGTGTTTGGTGAAACTGATCTTGGCTTGTGGAGGCGAAATTGGCTGGATTTGTGTTGTTTGGGCTGGGTTGGCCATTCTGTCGAACAGGTAGGGCCTGGCCTGGAAACTGTGGGTGCGGCAGCTGGTCCGGCGTGAGGTTGCCGAACTGGAGAGGCTGGTTTGGGGGAGGCGGTGGTGTGTAAGATGTCGCCGGTGTTGGCATCTCAGCTATGGTGGAGAGGGTAGCAGTCGGGAGGGGTTCAGGAGTAGGAAAGGGTGGACCTTTAGTGGACGAACCCTGATCAGCGGCACCGGTGTTCTCCGCTGGTTGCTTGCCGTTGTTGACCGCCATGTTCGCGAGCATGTTGGAGATCTTGGCGACCTCCTTCTGCAGCGCCGTCATGGACGAGGCGGCGTGAGCTTGGTGTAGATCAAGACGCTCGGAGAGGTTTTGCACCTCTTGCGGCAGGTTGGCGTAGAACTCGGGAACGTCCATGTGAACGTCCGCGGCGGCGCCTGTTTCCTGTTCTTCCGCTGCTCCGGTAGTACGCTCCCTGGAGCGAGTTCGTGCTCGCGGCGGCATGAGGGTGGAGAGGGAGGGAAGAGAAGAGCAGCTAGATCGCTCGCTCTGATACCAGGATGTCAGCGCCCGATGATCCCTGACAACAGATAATTGAAAGAGGAAGAAGACGAGCTCGGGTGCTCAGAATTACTTCTACAACTAAATTGAAAAATAGATAAACAGGATAAAATTTGGGTTTGTATTGCTTGATCCTCCCATCCTCCCCACCTGTTCTTTATATCCAAGAACAGGCTCAAGCATGATTACAATTTAGCACTTGTTTGATAGCAATAAGCAGAAGAACCCTAGGGGTAAAACGGTAAAAGGATACTTTGATCTGGGACCGTAGGATCTCCTGAATCGTTGTCTTTGCATCTGGGCTGTTGGTCCTGGTCTGAATCTTCGACAGTGTTAGACAGCAGTGAACAGAGCAGAGTAAGGGTCCTGACACAGGGGCAGGCGGAGAGATGACTCACAGTTTGCGTGCTTCATGTCAGACCTAACACTTGTATGCATATATAGTGCCTAGATCAACAGAAACTAGAAATAAATGGTTGTAGTCGTACTGAGTCAGCTGAAGCAATCAACCTGGAACAAATCAGATCGGTCTGCTCGTTGTCGCTGTAGTCAGTGATGCTCTCGACCTGAAGAACTAAAAACAAGATGAACAAGAGAAACACGCCAGATCCAAAATACTCTCCATAAGACAAATCGTAAGAGATAGACTACCTGGAACCTACACGGCACAACAGCGCAGAGAAGGTGACGCCGTGATTGCTATGGGCAAACAGCGCTGGGGGATGGGGGTGGTTGCTGGATTTGGGAGAAAAGGGGATCGGGTAAAGAGAGGGAGCGGTGCGGCGAAGTCATTACTCGAGCGACCATGTTCTGGAGGCGTCCCGTACCTCATGGTCAACGCGGTGGATGCGATGGAGTTGGTTCCTGCGGTGGCCGGCCGAAGATGTGGTGGCCGCATCCGGATCAGGGGCGGAGGAGGCGGCGGCAGTTGTGCTAGGGGGCAGAGAGGTGAACTGGGATGGGGAAGAGCGGGTGCAGCCAAAGGTGGGAGATGGGCAAGGGCACGATGCAGCCGCCGGAGATTGCACGGCGTCGGCCGCGCCAAGTGATACGTCCAAAACGTATCTATAATTTTTGATTGTTTCATGCCATTTTTATGCTTTTAGCACTTGTTTTTATATTAAGTTTATTATTTATTTGGACTAACCTACTAATAGTTGCAAAAGTGCACAATGTTCTTGTTTTACTCTTTAATGTGTAGAAATTATCAAGAATAAAAGAGGAAACCTTGTTGGAGTCGAATTGGGACTTTCCTGAAATCTGTCTGAGAACTTTTTACGAAGTTTGCCAGTTTGACCCTCGAAGATGACGTCAATTGGAGGTCTCCCCGAAAACAAAGTTGTCACAATTTTCCAACAAAGATTTTAAGCCCGAGATCAGCCCAATCGGAGTTCGGACGCGGCCTGGAGGCCCGTTTTGGTGGAACCCTAAAAGGGGGTGACGGAAATCCGAGAAGATATATAAAGGGAGGAAACCTAACTCGTGGAGGACTCCTCCACCCACGAATTTCCAGCCACCAAAGCCACGTTTTTGCCTCCCCCATGGATCCCATCTCCATGGGGGAGGGCTCCCTTGAAGCCATGAAGTAAGGGGGCTAAGGGGCGGTGCTCCCCATGGAACCGGCGGCGCAGGAGGAGCCCCCTGCGCCACCGCCGGTGCCGGCGCCGCCCTGCGCCTCTCGCTGCCCTCTCCGCCGTCTTCACCGCCATCTCCATCACCAACTCCTCCTTGTATTCAGTGGTTCATCCTCCCACAAACCTCTGTACCGTCCTATGTAAACATGGTGTTTGATGCTATAATATTTATCCTATGATCTATGTCATGTTTATGTAGTTTATTTGTCTTTCGATTGGTTTGTTGAATGTCTATGGTTCATTAGAGTTGTATGTTGATATGGTACTGTCCTTTGGTGTCCATTATACTTGTGCGCGCATGGATCAACACCATAGTGTTAGTAGTATGTGCAAAGGAAAGGGGGGTAGTCCTGCCGGAGTGACAGAAACCTGAGGGCTCAAACCGGTTAGTTGCATGTATGGGAGTAAGAGGACCATAAACTTAAGGCTATGGTTGGGGAAACCTTAATGCATTGTTAGTATTTACGGATGTTTGCTAACAATCCAATCATATAGTACTTGTAAATCCCAAGTAGTGGAGTGCATGTATATTTAGCCTCTCCCACATTGAAAACTGCATCAAAGACATTGAACTAGATGTCTTCACTAATTAATCTTGGACAAAGCCACCACAATTACCACCACTTTTCCACACTCATGGTACTGTTAGTATATGGTTACTTAGTGTACTTTATTGCTGCAGCACTAACATTTACTTTCATGTATTTATTATCTTGCAAAGCTATCTCTTATACCCATATTGCTACCGTAGTTTTATTTCCTAGATAATGCAAACGTTTAGTGCGCGTAGAGTTGTATCAGTGGTTGATAGAACTTGAGAGAATACTTATCCTACCTTTAGCTCCTCGTTGGGTTCGACACTCTTACTTATCGAAAAGGCTACACACGATCCCCTATACTTGTGGGACATCACCAAGCGGTGGTGTGAGGCGGCGGCGGCATGGAGAAGGGAGCTTTGCATCGATGTGGGTGATTTGGGGGCCGGGGGGCATTGACTGGTTCGACCAAGTGCCCCGCGCTTTGGACCCGAAAATTTTCAGTAAAACTTCCAAGTGCCCCGCACTTTCGACCCAAAACTTTTCAGTCGCGCGCCCAAGTCTCGTGGTGTGCTCACTGTCTGCCGCGTGTCAACCTACGCCGACACTTCTTCTGTCTGCGGGAACATCTGCCGACAAAGAAGCCGTTGAGTATACATACGGCGACAGTTTATTTGTAGCAAAACTTATCCCGACGGACTGTTTGTTTCTGTAGCCTCGTCTATAACAACTACCCATGTGTCGGCATAGCTTTAAAGATACGCCGACATGAGATCAGTTGGCATTGCCATACCTTTCCCTACAGAAGCCCGTTGGTAAGTTTCTACCGTGGTGTAGTGAAAGCAGACACGAGATATTGTACGGTTTTCTAGGGTGCTTTTACTATAAGTTTGTGTTTTCTCCGGATTTTTTGTTGTTGACATGCTTCCAATTATGTAACATGCACGTATGCATTTTGTTGCGAAATCACACGGCAGATGTTGCAACATTTTCTTGGCGTTTGCTTCAAATTTGTGGGTTTTCTTGAATGTTGTTTACGGGCTTTTCAATTTCCGTAAACACATTGGTTTTTAATTATTTGTGCTTTTAATTGAAATATGTAGTGATTTTTCTTGCAAATGAACCAGCGGTAAAACATTTTTTTTCTTACCCACATTTTAATTGCTGCATACTCATAGTTTTTTTTGTTGTAATCGTTCGTTATTTTGATGGAATTCTTGGTGATTTTAATTGAAAAGCAATCTGCAGCAAACAGAAAATTGTTTAACAACTTTTTTGTATTGTTATTATTTTTTAAATGTTACGAAGATTTGTTACAATAGTATTCTTTTTTTGCACGGGGTGAGGAATTTTGTTGCAAATGAACCATAATTTTGTTGCAATAATAGGGGTAAATCACCATGGTGAAATTTTTGTTGTAAATATCAGAAAGGTTTGTGGCAACGCTATATACCATGTTGTTTAAGTGGAGTTGCTCTTTAGAGGTTGATTTTCCAAAAGTTGGGGACTAAAATGTAAAATCATGATGTGCCTGTTTATAAACGTTGGATGATGAAAGAGAAACCTATTTTTGACCTTTGTAGGTCCACTTACGCATAGTGTTTGCATTCCATTGATGAATCCATAGTACACTTACACTTAATTGAAAGAAATCAAACATTACAGAACCATCCTGTTATGTCGTCCTAGCCTCGCCCACTAAGCACCAGTGAACTTTTTTTTTTTTTGAGAAGAAAGGAACATGTTCATAGAAGATCAAAGTACAAGAACCAACACGCCCAACACACGAACTCTGCCCAGAACAAACTGGCAACCAGAGAAACAGCTAATACAGGAGCGACAAACACAACAAGGCCTGACAAAAACGTCCACCGCCGCCGCCGAAGCACCAGGAAGGAACGAAGAGGACAGGCAACCACCACCGAAGCTCCGAGCCAGCACCATGATTTGGAGGACCTCAAGCGACACCCACCGCGCACGAGGCCGATGGGATGAAGACAGTTGAAGAACGTCGGCCGGGGACGAACCCCGCACTCCTCGGAGCTGAGCACCAGTGAACTTAACACCTCAACCTTAAGCACCAAATCACTACTCCATAATTATTACGTGCGTTCTCTTCACACGCTCCGTGTTCCACCCACTATCCTTTCAGGGCTTTAGCATGTAACACTACTTATTGGGGATTTTTATTTTGCATAGAACAATAACCACAAGTTTTTTCCACAAAACACTAGTGTTTGCAGTAATTGTTGCACATAACCCAGATTTTACGTCGTTAGTTGGTCCCACTCGCGGGAGGGATGTGGCATCCCTTGTATTCTTCTTGACACAATACTACTATATCTGAAAGCTGAGAGATTCTGCGAGCTCACAGCGCTCGAGTTACTGTAGATCTACAGTAGCTATAGTATCTACAGTAAAACGATCCACGCCGTCGCCCGCCGATCGAACGTCTCTCACCACACGCCCGTGACAGTTTTGCAAAAAAAAAATCTTCACGAACCGAACAAACAAACCCGCGGTCCACAGCTTAACGGTACAAAGGACCTGTTTGTAATTACGTGAAACTCCGGGTTCTTTTTTGTAAAAAAACACAAATCCCCCTTCCTCCTCCTTCTTCTCCGCGGCGCTCGAAATCGCCGCTGGCGCCGCCGCCCCGCCCCGCCGCTGCACTGCTCCTCCTTCAAATCGATCCACAGGGTGCGCTCTGCCGTCGCCGCCCCTACCTCCTCTCTGAGCGCCGCCTGCCGGGAAGCCTTGCCGTCGCCGGAATCGACGCCGCCATCCTCGGCGTCCTCCGCCGCGTTGGAAGCTGCCGGAGACGCGCCGGCGACCTAAAGGTAGCGGCGCCACCACCCCCCGCGATGAAGTCAGCTGTCGATCAACAAATTAAGTTTTTTTTCCAACAACAATTGCAGAAATTGTTATAGCTCTGACATGTGGACCCACTTTAATTACACAATTTCTAGCAAACTGAATTTTTTTTCAAAAATCAAAATCTGTGAACGTATCCGCCAGGGAAAATATGCACAATACAACAAAACAATCTGATAAAAACGTCCTGACAACTTATGCTTCTTGAAAAAAAAATTAGTCAATATTTGGATATAATTCGAATACATTTTCTCTATTTACAGTTAAAAACTGATAGGAACATAGAAACATATTTAAATATTTCAATTTGCTAAACATTTTGACATTCCCTAGAATACATAAAAATGCTCAGAAAAAATCAACGCTAACTACGTCTAGCAAAACACAAAACATATTTGACCAATTCAAAATAGTCAATATTTAGATGCAACGTAAATGAACTTCTCCGAATTGTGGACTCGAATCAAAAAAATATGCATTACCAGTAACTACGCACTTAAATTAAATATTACTTGCAAGAAAGAAGCATATTTCGATATTTCAAATTGCTAAAATATTGAAGGTACTACAAAATATATCGACATGCTCAGAAAAAAAAATTATACTTACTAACGCCAAAATACAGACATATCTAACCAATTCAAATTGGCTAATATTTGTATACAATCTAAGTGAACTTCATCTAACTACGGAATTAAGTTTAACAAATGCTACCAAAAATAACCGCAGTATACTCATAACAAATACCAAATTTATTTCAACATTACAATTTGTCCAACATTTCGACACGACACGAACAAACTTTTCCCAAATGTGGAACCAAATTCAAATGGATTGTTCTAATTTCAATTAAATATTGACGTCGAAATACAAACATGTTTGAGCATTTCAAACCTTCAAATATTTAAATATTGTACACAATATATCAGAAATGCACACAAAAAAATGGCACCTATTCATAACAAAACAAACAAATGTTTCAACACTCCTATTTAGCCAACATTTTGGTTAACAAAAAAAATATATATTGCACAAAACAAATCACCAAGGGCGTGGCGTGACGCCACGCCAAAATTCAACTAGTAATTAATATATATATGCTCGATATACTACCAAAATAAGTGAAGATGCATATGCGTACGTGCGTACTCCTGATAGAGTAGTAACTGGTCGTACCGCAGTAGAGAGATAGTATATGCTTTAACCGTCATTGAAACATACAGAGGACTGAATACTGCAGACCAAAGCTTAGCTAGCTTTCTTAATTTGCTGGTAGTTCAGTTCAATCAATTCGACGCTAGATTTGCCAGGGTGACCCATAAGTCCCCAACAGTGTCTGGTGTCAACTGTACAGTGCCACAGAAACAGACAATGAGAGTGGAAACTCCTTTTGCCACTCGAGCACTAGTGCTCCTTGCCTCGTGGGAGATATTTTTCTGCATTTGCAAACTAATTTGAAAAGAAAAGCGTTCGCACGCGCATACAATTGTTGCAAGGTTCAGGATTTGATCACTCGTGGGAGATATTTTTCTGCATTTGCAAACTAATTTGAAAAGAAAAGCGTTCGCACGCGCATACAATTGTTGCAAGGTTCAGGATTTGATCACTGGAGGGGCGAGAAACACAATAACTGTACATATAAAAGAGGATGTAGGATAATATAATAGTGACTTTTACTATTTTTACAATATTCCAATCATACGTGGTATCTTCGTAGGGGTGTCATTTTAACTAAGGATAACCTTGTCAAACGGAATTGGCATGGAAGTACTAAGTGTGTATTTTGTCCGCAACAAGAGACAATAAAACATTTATTCTTCGAGTGTAATTTCGCACGTTCTATATGGTCAGCTGTCCAAATAGCGTCTAATCTTTATCCACCAAAGTCTGTGACCAATGTTTTTGGTAACTGGTTACATGGGATAGATAAAAAGCTTAGAACGGTTATTAGGGTGAGAGCGATTGCACTCATATGGTCGCTTTGACTTAGTAGAAATGACAAAATTTTCAACGATAAAGATGTTTCTCATTTGCAGGTACTTTACCGTTGCACAGGTATTCTCCGTACGTGGTCCACCTTACAGCGTGTGGGACATCGAGACCTCTTTACAGAGGTGTGTGCACGGCTGGAGGAGGTGGCAAGGGACATTTTATCACAACATGGGTGGCCGCTTGATCACCGGATTGGACCTTCATAGGCCGTCGAGCTTGCTCCAGGACATGGGTGTCTTACTGTAGTCTTTGATGATTGTAATTCGCCTGTTGTCGCACTATCTTTTATTTCTCGCGTGGATTACGGCTGTGTGCATTCTTTATACAGAGGCTGGGTGTAATACTTACTATTGAGTAATAAAGCCCTTTATCTAAAAAAAGGAGTTTGTGCAACAGCTTAAATGATATCCGAGTTAGTTCCATCTCCTTATTAGATTTACATTTTTATAGTAAAGTGGTACTTTATTATTTACTTTTCGATCTCTTTTCTAGAGTAGCAAATTTCTAAGAGAAATATATTATACTCCGATCTATCTTTTGGCCTTTTTTTCCTTGTGCAATTCGTCACCTCACTGGTACAAATCAGTCAAATCCCACACGATTGATTTCTCCCGTCGAACTCGATTTACTAAACCGTCACCATGCGTGTGTGGGCGATGAATAGTCAATCAAAAATCGTGTGTGATATAAGTCAATCAAAAATCGTGTGCGATGTTAGAGCTATCACACACAGATGATCATACCCTCGCCCATGTGTATTCGCAAGGTCGCACAGGCTTAGACATAACTGCTTGTGTGTTGTCCATCGCAAACATTTTATTGTTCTCAATCGTGTGTGTTTTAAGAACCATCCCACATGGTTGGAATCCGCAGGACCATGCTAATATAGGTGTTGGCCCATGCTAGTATCCTGAATATATTTCATCCAATATAATCTGTCAATTATATTTCATTAATTGCACATTTCATACACCAAATATTCATATATTGCGACAAAAATATCATTGGTATCTATACAAATGTGAAAAATATACAAAAAAAAAAGAAATTAGAGATTTTCTTGACGTCTTTGTCTGTGACGAAGGTAAGTTCCTAGGGTTTTAAAAAGAAGGTTTCCCTTCCTTTCGTCACCATCATCGTGCACCACGCTGCACAACATGTTTTTTCTGCACCACGCTGTAGAAGAGATCACATATGCAAAATCGCCCTACTCCATGAAGGGTACACGCTAAAAAGGGCACCATGTTGCAGCTGGAACACTTCAACCTTAAATCTTAAATGGTAGATGCCACTTGTTGCAAGAGAGGCATCTAAGTATTTGCAAGTATTTCTCAAAGGGCTTGCATGTTTTTGTGAAGAATATTCATCAATGCGAGAATGTAAAAATAGAACAGGTAAATCAAACTTAAATTATTAGTTACTTAACATTTAGTACGGATTGGCCAAGAGAAGGAAATGGAATGTCGTGAAACTCGTCGGGCAAACCCTCCAGCTAGTCTGCGCGCACCCCTCTCCAAGTGTAAATTATGCGGCTACTAGTGACGGCATGCTATGCTATGCTATGAATAAGCGAAGTCAAACCGACATCTACAACTAGTTGAAAATCAACGAGATTTGGAGCAAAAACGTGCACATGGTTAGTGGACTTACCATGATGATAGATACACACAACGAGAAGCGTGCATAATTCTATATGGTCTTCATGGGTTCTGAGTATTGGAGTTACATCATGCAGGCAAATAACTTGATTTGAGAAAATATGGACATCTTTAGGCCCAAGTTTAGCATCTATTATATACTAAAAGCAAAATGAGTGAGTTTTTCGAGCCACCACGTTAAGCCACATCATTTAAATTAATTTTGATAGTTGGATCTAAAATACACGGTTAAGATTTAATAAAAGATTAACAACGTAACCTCTTAATTATCAATGTCCAACACGATTCTGTTGTCACGTATTTAATGGGATGGGCAGAGCCACCCAATCGGTCAGCTTAAAAATAAAAGTCCATTAAGACTCTATCCGGTGTTAGTAATTGTTTAAATCGCATCACCGTGTAGTGTCCATTAGGACTTCTATCCGCTTATGTTAAAACAGACGGAAAGCCATATAGACTACCTAGCAAATAAAAGGAAAAGTATAGTAATCATCCGGGATCTTTGGGAAAGATCACCCGGGTCCCCCTGCCAACACATGTCCCATTTTTCTGTTCAAATCCCGCTTTTGCTACCGTGTAGCAAATAATTGCCCGCTTTTGCTCCTATGTAACAAAAAACGGTTCGTCCAGAAAATAGATTAGAAAAGACCGATTTCGCCGGCGACCTCACCGGACTCGCCGGACCTCACCGGAGAGCTCACCGGAGATCCCGTAGCAAAACAGATGTGCTATTGTAGCAAAATCAATTTCGCCGGAGAAAAGACCGATTTCGCCGGCGGCCTCACCGGACTCGCCGGACCTCACCGGAGACCTCGCCGGAGATCCCGTAGCAAAAAAAATGTGCTATTGTAGCAAAATCGGTTTCGCCGGAGACATCGACAGAGACCTCGTTGGAAACATCGTAGCAAAAACTTTATCCTATTGTAGCAAAACACATAACAATAATAGCAAAAAAATTGTTATATTGCAGCATTGCAGCATGCACACGCCGCCGGAGAAGGTCTCCGGCGATGTCTCCGGCGAGTCTCCGGCGAAGTTGATTTTGCTACAATAGAACTTTTCTGTTGCTACAATAGCATAAACTTTTTGCTACCACGTCTCCGGCGAGGTCTCTGGTGAGGTCTCCGGCGATGTCTCCGGCGAGAGTCTCCGGTGAAGTTGATTTTGCTACAATAGAACTTTTCTGTTGCTACAATAGCATAAACTTTTTGCTACCACGTCTCCGGCGAGGTCTCCGGTGAGGTCTCCGGCGAGGCCAGAATTTTTCCCTTCATGTTTTGTGTACGAACCGTTTTTTGCTACAATGCAGCAAAAGCGGGACGATTTGCAGCAAAAATCGAGAGTTTTGTAGCAAAAACGAGATTAGCCTATATTAGTGGACACGTGTCGGGCCGGCGACCCGGGGGATCGGACGGAAAGATCCCCCGGGGGACGCCTAGTCCTCTCCCAAATAAAAGCGACGGAATCATGGCACACCACGTTAGGCAGCAGGCGCAGTTTTTGCTAAAGAAAATCAGGTGTCCATAGAAAAAAAAACAAATAGGCAGATGCTGCTAGCAATCGATAGGAAAGAACCGAAAGCCAACAGCTAGCGATGATCGAATTGATCGTAGTAAGCTAAATCGTGTCAGCTCGATGACTCTTCGCCCGAAAACAAAGTGCGCACCATATCTTGCACGGTTTATTAACTGATACTCCCTCCGTTACACAATGTAACAATGTAAGATGTTTTAGGTTTTTTTCACATTCACATATACACATGTGTATTCCAACACGTACGTTTTAGTGTTCATGTCCACTCTTTTTATTACGAATCTAGACCATATGTATAATACATAAAACATCTTATATTGCGAAACGGAGTGAGTATTTGCTAACTGATATTCGTTACGTTCAGAAATAATTGACACGCGTATTTGTCTAAATACGGATGAATCTATCAATAAAACATGACATCCGTAATTAATCAAATATGTTTCAAATATTTCCAGACAAAGGTAGTACATATCAATATATGTGCATGATTGAAAAGACTTTATAATCACAAGATAAATACTCCATCTTTTCAAAAATATAACGCCGCTATTTTGTGGTGCTTTTTAAAGATCTGACTTTAATATTATAAATTATATGGGTTGCAAATGTATAAATGTAAATGGTACCACTAAATTTGTCTTGCAAATTATTTTATTTCATATATCGTTATACTACTTTTGTGAACATTTTATAAGTATAAATCATGGTCAAAATTCTATGTCGTTGAACAATAAAATTAGAGGACGCCTTATATTTTGGGATGGAGGGAGAACAATTTTAGAAACATTGAGTACGATGTAGATATATTCATGAGTACACTGCGACCGTATATATGAACATTCTTACACTACATCGTGCATTGACGATTTGAGTCGAGTAGCTTCGAGATTGAAAAAGATACCACTATTGGCTCGCTGTCGACAGAAACAACGACTCATAATCAAGAGTGTAATCATTTTCGATTATATACATATGGTGCAAACGAGATATTTTATTATGATAATAAATAAATAAAAGACAAGCCACGAGAACAATTGGTACCGGACAACGCCCCACATGCGTTGATCCATTTGAAAACACCAAGGATTGATCAAATAAGATTTTTTTTCTGTTTAACACCATCTCAATCCTATGACATGTTCAAGAAAATGTCTAAAATATACTTATGAGATAGATTACTTCCTCTCACATCTCTAAGAGACTTTTATCTGTTGTCGAGGGTGAATGGGGCTTGACAAACATTGAAACAATTTCTGTTTAGTGAAAAAGAACTTAAAAGATGCGAATCGAGACATCATAATTTATAACGCGTCAACATAATTTTAACTGTTCATATCCCAAAAAAATCTACTTTCACATAAAAATATGTTAGATAAGCACAATATGGTAGAGAATATAGGACATGCCAGAAGTTCCCCGAAAACAAACATCCGGGCATCAATGTTGCACACCTTCTTTTTGTTTACAGATCATACACAAAAAAAAAAATTATTAAACAAGATGAAAACTAACATATCATCATAATTGTGTCGGCAAAAATCACAATTCAATGGATTTTCATAGTTGTATTAAGAAAATTGCGATCGATGCACCATGGTAATTATACCAACCGATAGATCTTCGTAATGTGTTTAAAGTATATATTACAACTTAATCTCTTCACAACCAATAGTTTTCATGAGTTTACTCCAGAGTCATATGATTTTCATATGGTTTTTTTTTCTGCGAGGAACTTTATTTCGTTTCTTATTCTTAAATTTCAGTAGAAGACATCACTCATATTTGCAAATTTATAGAAAAAATTATGAATAATGAGGATGCCAAAACCAGTTAGTGATGTTTCATGACACGACACAGGAAAATGAGCGACATAGTATAGTAATTGAGTTAAAGATCTTCACAAGGCTCTGGGACACGTGTCGTGCTTCTTTGACTGTTTCCTTGACTTGGACTTCCACGCGCGATCTTATGGGCCAATGGCACACGGGCCGTGGTACCCTGGTTTCCACTGGTCCGACAGTAGCCCCCGGACCCGCGTCGTGCGCGCATCTTGGCCGTTGAATGCGAAGGGGCGCGGGCCCTAGAACAGGTGTCGGGCCCAGGAGTGCGGATGCGTGGCGTGACGGTTCGCGGCCTTCGCTCCCACGAAATCCGAGCCGTCTCGGTAACTGCCCAGGCGGTCATAAAGCCTGTACCGCACGCGGAGGGTTTGGCCCACCATTCTCACCAAGCAAATCTTCGCCTCCTTTCTCCATCTTGGACGGATTTGATAGGGAGAGAGTTAAATCATGCAAATAAAAATAATTGAGCAAAAGTATTAGTTATTATGAGTATTCGGAAAAGAGCGATAATAACATGATTGCTAGAGGGTTGTGGTGCAATTAAAAAAATGTTTGTGAGATGAGTTAGAATAACTTGGTGACCGACTAAATTGTTGAAACTATGCGTCGTCCAGATATCTTTTTTTTAAGTTAGTATATTACATGAAACTGTGATTTCTAGAGTATTGTGGTCCATGTAGTCCTTTTTACATGAGAAAAAATGTATCAGCGAGAGTACAATAAAGAATGAGTGGTGACAAGAAGAGAGTAAAAATATATTTAAATAGTACTACCTCCAATTAAAAGTAAACGAGCTTTCAAAATATGTGACATGATTTTTTTAATGAAATATCATAACACCTACTCTTCATAAACTGACGGATTACACGTGATATTTACTACAAAAAAAAATCCCAGACACAAGATGCTCTTCTTTTGATTTCGGTATTTTCTGGTTTCTAAAAAATAGAAATTTATACATGAACATATTCAATATGTTGAAGATGATGCCCTCGCATTTGCGAGGGCCACCTTGCTAGCTTTGACTTAAAATAAGATTGGCAAAAAAAGGCTGTATTATGGCACTATCTAGTAGCACGAAACAGTAGTTTCAGTTTATTCTAGTATTACAGTAGAGTACTAGGACAGTAGTACTGCCTTTAATAGAAAATAGATCAGTCTCTCCAATCAACACGCACGAGGTTGAAACCCAAATAACCTGGCCTGGAGATCATACACAACCCTGAATGATCTCGTCGCCCTGTTCCCCAGAATCTGGACGTCTCTCACACCAGCAACATCCGGCTTAAAGGCCAAGCAAACTTCACCAGTTGACGAAGATAATCCGTAGAACACGTTCTCTGGTGGCAGCTTCAGGGTAGTCCTGGTAAACTTCATCTCCACCGTTGGAAGGTCATCCGAGTCGACCGCCGAACCACCACCAGCAGGCGTAAAACAAGTCCTCCCGCCACTAGTCTTGCTCGCAAACCCCTTGGCTCGCATTGCCGTACGTTATCATAGCCTTGCTGAAAGCATCAAACACCGGGGCTAAAAGGAATGTGTCGGCAGTTCCAGAATCAACAATCAGCATCCACCTTGCGTACTCAGATGGATCGATTTGGAGCCGGTTCCCGTCCACCATCATATCGATCTGCTGAAGCGAATACACTTGTCTATCCCCAAACTGGGGGATCAAATGGGTATAGCGTAGATTGTACTTGGGGTAGGGTCCGATAGACAGGAATCCCTCGTCTCTGTGATCACCCGGAAAGCAGTAGGAGAAGGCACTGTAGTTGGTGCGCCGAGCTACCTGGTTGAAGAAGGAGAAGCTCTCATCCCCAAAGCCAATGATGCCCGATTCACGGCCATTGAAATAATCATCCTCGTTGCACCTAAAGACGAAGCCATCGACGATACTGGAGCCGCTCCCGAGAGTGAGCTTGTCTTTCCCTAGCCTGCATGCCGAATACTGACCTGACGAACCTGAACCGTATCGCAGGCTGTAGAGGCAGGTATCGGTGTGCTCGACGCACCCGAATGGAGCGTCAAGACTGCGCTGCACTTCAGTGCAATCTCTGCTCGAGCACCTGACACGCTGGTAAGTCGTCGATTTGCCGGGGTCGAATGCGGCTCCGGCCTCCGGTGCGGTTGTGTGGCAAAAGATCTGACATGGTTTACACACAACCCAGGAAAGCGTGGAGCCCGTGTCGACTGTGACAAGGTTGGACACAGGCGGTGTGCCAAGGCCGATGGCCATGAAGAACTTGCCTTCGTGGATGTCATGATTCCCAATGATGGGGCTCGCCTCTGCAGGTATCTTGGCTGGATGGATCGACGAGCTTAGGCAAGGGTGCTTCCTGTGGTACACAGGGAACTGGAAGGCGCCATCTTTGTTCAAACTAACAGTGCCTGCTATGTGCACAATTCTGATTAATTATGCCGAACAACATGTATACATACATCTAATAAATCAAATGAGAAATAATAGCTTAGAAACAAAAAATGGGAAGTTAAGCAGTGGAAATATACAATTTAAGCTGCGTTGAACAAACATTCAGAAAAAACAGAGGGAAAGAATACAAGATCACGGACCACAAAGATTACCATGGCTGAAGAGCATAGGCCAGTGCAGCCACCTAACTGAATTGTGCAGTTCAGACTTAGAGCAAGCACTACGATAACAAGCAGCCACTCCATAAATTTAAAGATCAGTGCGATGTCCGGTATGCAGTCTGCGGATGATTGGATTTCGAGGACCTCGATTGCCAGTCCCTAAATTTACTATCTAACTGGCAAGACATACGAAACAACCTCACCACCTACCAATCATGCCAATCGCATTGTCATACAGATGGTATGACCATAATCGATTCAAGTGATGGTGATATGCGGTGTAAGCTTTACCTCACGGAACAATAAGGGATCACCGAGCCCGTATAGAACAATAAGGGATCGCCGGGCCTGTATCGCTGGGCCCCATCCATGTGGATTTACATGAGTGCAATTTTCCGTTTTCAGAAAAACAACATCTCTCGGCCTCACAGTTTTATTTATTTTTACTACTCGCTCTGTCCAAAAATAAGTGTCTCAAGTTTTGCCATGTTTAGATACATTCACTTTTGGACAAACTTGAAACACTTATTTTGGGACGGAGGGAGTAGTAATTAGGCATGTGGAATGCATGTGTTGATTTCGTTAAATTATATAAAGTATATTATAGCAAGAGTTTCAAATCGACATCCATGTTCGAAACACCAAACACATGTTTTTTAACGCATATGAGGGCCCATTGCAGTATATGTTTTGCATTCTTAAAAATAATATCCATCATGCAAACATAGTACCATTAAAACATAAATTATCAATTAGAATCACCGTACCATGAGCTGTCCACTATAGATGACCCTTTCTAGAGGGCAATCATATTTGACTTACACAAACAACCAACTCTAGAAAAGAGATAAAAGATTCATAAGACCATGGTACAAACAATAAGAGCAAACTCCATGAATTGTTGGAGTCGTTTGGTGTCTCCTTTGAGAGCTTCTTGGATAGTTCAACCATAAAATAAAACATACCAAGATTATTGAACCACAAGTGTAATCGGTCACATCCAATGAACTTGCCTACGTGTTATTGCTAGCTACAGAAGCATTCAAAGATGGACCAGGTAATGAATATAATGGATTCACGAAGGAACAACAAAGTTGGAAATTTTGCAATGTCTCGATGGCAAAAAATATAATAATCAGGATCGTCACATAACTGACCACTAAAATCATGCTAAAGCACTTCCACTTTCCAGTTCTGGCTAACCATTGCAACTCACAACACGATTTAGCTTTTATGTGTATATACTAAATCGTATCTTGAAGGAAAATAGAATGACCTATGATTACCTTGTATTTGCAATATTTATGACTTACCACTCATTATATTGAACAAGTTCATAGATATACTTATCTGTAGTCAAAGTTTCCACATGTAAAAATCAGGACACTGAGAGAGGCAGTTATTTCCCAAATAATAACATTTATGTCTTCTTGAAATCTCGATATATTATAGGGCAAGCAATGTTCTTCTCAAAGGATATATAGATTTAACATGCTACCATAAGACATTTCTATACAGCGGCCCAATATATTTATTTTGACAATGAAGTTGATTGGTTCAGATGGTTATCTCAGAATCTTGATGAAGATGGTAATGGATCAGTGATGTCCAAGACCACATATATGATCAGCAGTAAAGTACAGGAGCAAGAATACTGATCAAACAATGAGAGGCAATACTACAACGCTGCATCAAATCATATTTATCAACGACACACGATGATAAAAGAAACTCTTCTATCAGGGCCACTATAGTTATTCATAAGTATGGTCGTTGAAATTTGTGCGCCAAGCTGAAAGTTTTCACTAATATTGATGCTGGACTAAACCATTTTTTCAGTCCAACCAGCTACATTGTTCAAGTAAGAAATACATACATTGGAATACCACCAACTACATACCTACATTATTCGGTCTCAAAACTTAGAGGGTGGCATATTTTGTTATGGCAAGAACATTCAGTACAAAATATATAAGCACCTACACTGAGTGCATGCTGGAAACTATCAGAACAAAACTTGGAAGACCAAATCAAAGTTATTACCTATTTACCGATAGTCCACCTCAGTAGAAAGGAACAATCAGAGTGCAAAGGGCTCGCCCCACCTGACATGAGTCCTTCATTGATGAATCGCCAATTTTTTTACGGCAGCACAGCATCTGAAGATCTCCCATCACGTCACATTTACTATACAGTGAAAATGTGCTTGATTCTCTCATTAAGATTTTTGAGCAATGATAAGCCACCAAGATAAGCATGATGAAGAGCTGGTCCAGATGGAATAGAATCTCACCCTAAGCTTTACATGTCAACGCCACTGAGCATACGTAACTCACTTGCTGGTTGGAAAAGATTGGCTTCTTACACTCTGACTAAAAGCAACTCGAAAAATGAAATATGCTAAATGTTCTCCTGGTGCGTAAAAGAGAAAAAAAATGAACAAATGTCGAAGGACTATACATGTCCATACCATGATGCACAAAATTGAGAATATTTTGTGCAACACCTGATTCCTTGTCATTATAAAATGAGCCGTTGCACCTATCTCCTCTAGTGGCAAAGAAATTAGTTAAAATAAAACCAATAATTTCTTCCCCTTACAAAGAGTCAATTTCATACAATAGCGCCTCAGTACTATTTTCAAGGACAACCAATTTGGGAACTCTACTGGAGAGTGTTTGATTGCAAGGCTCTGTTTCGGAAGACACTGATTTTGATTCCAAGTAAACAGACTTCAGGAGAGCAAAGTACAGAATTGGTTGGGCATGAATTTGTAAATCTATGTGAAAACAGATGACAGAAGAAAGTGAAAAAAATATATATGAGGAAATACATACATAAATAAAGAAGAAATATCAACAAAGCAATTACCTCTATCTCTGCAGGTAAACTTTGTGACTCCGATTCTTCCGGTCCATTTCCTCCAAGGGGATAACCTTGTTTGATATAGATGCACTAATATTAAATGCAAAGGATAAATTATCTGCATTTAGTTACCCCTCGTCGATCTCCAAATCATGAAGACAGGCTTGGAGCCTTGGAGTACACTCAGTTAATTAGGTGTTCTGTCTCCCTCTCTGCAACCTATATCGAATCAGGCGATGGCCGGCGGAGGAATCTTGCCGCAAGTTGCCATTGACGACTTCCAATCACGCCTCGAGCGCAAGGGTATGCGGGCCATCGCGTCCATGGCGTCCTTCTTCATCCGGTGAAGGGAGGCGGCTAGAAGGATGCGTCCAATAGTGGTGCACGTGGGGATTGGTGTTGAAGTGCGCGGTGCGGGGCAGACACGCAGGAGCGGCGTAGATGGGGTTGACCGGCAATGTGAGCAGCAGGCGGGTTGAGGTGCGGCGGCGGCCAAGCCATGGAGGAGAGGAAAAGCGATTGGTACCGCCTGTGCGATATCGAGTAGTACGTGATTAGCGGTGGGGTTCATCTCCAGGTGCGCAGTATGGCGGCAGGAATTTTAGGGGCGCGTTTGGTAGCCTGCATATAGGCAGGCTAGGCCCGCCAGCTGCAAAGGCCCGGCGTTTGGTTGCCTAGGCAATCTCCCGGGTCAGGCGAGCACGCTCATCAAAGCATCACCGGGCCAGACACGAGAGGCACGCTCATATCGAGCGTGCCCCTGGAGTCAGGCTCGTTCTCCTCCCTGCGGCTGCAATTTTCGCTCCCCACCTACAGGAGCTCGTGCGAGCATGGAGATGGCGGGAGCCCGCGTGCAGCAGCGAAAAAGGGACGAGAGAAATTAGGTCACCTCCCCCACCCTATTTACACCCTCTCCGGTCACCGCCCAAACTCAACCCACCGTTTCCCCCTCCTACCGAGCAATCACCTCCAGTCGGCGAGCAGGTAAGCGGCGCAATCTTATCCGGTCGGTGGCGGCGGCGGTTGCGGCGGCTACGGTGGTGGAGTTGCTCTTCTTCCTCGATGTCTCCTCCTTCGTCCTCAGCTGCACCGATGGCTGTAAGTAGAAAACCTCTTTTCCTCACCTCCTTTGAGCATCTTGTAGATCGTTGAGCATGTGTAGCATCGTAGGCACTTGAGCATGTGTACCAGCTTGTAGATCTATGAGCGTGTGTAGGATTTCTAGAAGCAGATGTTCGTGGTCTTCATGTGTAGTTTACATTCTGTTAGATCTGTAGCACCTTTTATACAAGTTGATCATGCGTACGATGTTGTACTAGATGCTGATGCATACGATGTATGGTACAATCTGTTAGATCTACACTTTTTGTTGTTGTTGCTTCTGTCATCGATGTTTAGGTCGTGTGCACCTGTTTCTCAAAGATTGCATGTTGTTGTATGCGTCACCGATGTAGGAATCCGACGAAGAGTTTAGCCAGGCCCTCATCCCCACTGGGGACTCTCAGATCCCTCCATGGGTTGACGACTCCTAGCTCGAGATGCATGTGCCTCGTGTTGATCCGGCCAGTACCGTGGCTCTGCATGATTATCTTGCCTCTCTGGATGTGACCGTGAAGCCAAGGTAGCCAAGGCTAAGGCAGGTGTCAAGGGGACCATGAAATGGCTTCCATTCATGTCCACCTTTGTGCTAAACCAGATGTGTGCTCTCATCAAGACTGGGGTTAGGACCGACAAGGGCTTCAAAGAGGTCCATCTCACTACCGTGGCCAAAGCTTTGTTCGTTCACTGTGGAGCTGAGGTCACTTCTACTCAGGTGTACAACCACCTGAGGAAGTGGAGGCTCAGGTGGCTCCAGGTGAGCAAACTCGTGACTTGAGCGGGGCACAATGGTGTGAGCATACTTTCACCATCATCCTTGAGAATGATCACTACGAGGGGCACGTCACGGTTAGCACATCATCCCTGTCTTGTAAACCTTAAGCATCAACTTGAGTCTCACCTAATAGCACTGTCCTTTATATGTTAGGATCACCCCAAGGACGCCGAGTTCCTCAACAAGCCCATTTTCAACAACACACAGATGCAGATCATCTTCTCCTATGGCTTGGCCACTAGCAAGTTTTCCAGGGGGTCAGGGGATCCTCTGGAGCGCAACCTGACTTCAGCGACACCCAGGAGTCCGAGACCATCATGCTCGATGGTCCGGATAAGCCTGCTGATGGCAATGGTGATCCCAGAGTTGCGGTGGCAGCTGCTGCTGGAGGGAAGAGGAAGAGGGGAGCCCTCAGCGACGACGAGATCCAGGCGTTCGCCAACATGACCGAATCTGTGAAGGAGGTCGCCCAGGCCATTCGAGATAGCATGCCAACTGACATGCACCCTGAACTCTACCAGGCTGTCATGGACGTCGTTGGCTTCTCGAGGAGGCTCTCATGGTAGCTCTTAGCCACCTTGTGGACAACAAGGCACAGGGGGTGAGCTTCGTGGGCATGCATTTGCAGCACATGACCCTTTGGCCGAGGACCTTCCTCGCCAAGCACAACGCCGATTAGGCGTGTTGCGAGTGGTGGTGCCGGCAGCATCATGAAGAAGAAGAAGATGATGATGATGTTGATGATGTATATTTTGGCTTACCTAGGGCTTAAAAACTTCTCTTATGGCATGTATATTTTGATGAGGTGGTATATACTAACCCCTCTCGTGATGACGCTGGTGGTAGGATGACACCCGCTTTTTAATGTGGTGGTAGGTTAACACCATAGTGATAGGATGAACTTATGATCCTCCTTTTGTAATGATCATGCATGCTGCTCTACTTTTATGATTTGCTTTGAACTAATGATGAATTCGTGTGTATTCATTAACCTCTTATGTTTGTACTATGTTCATAGATGAACTGGTATGTCGTCTACAGAGGGAGGCATCCAGGAGTGTACAACTCCTGGTGAACCTACCAGGATCAAGTCATCGGCTTCTCCAACAATAGCTATGAAGGGTTCGAAACATTGAAAGAAGCACAACATAGCTACTCCAACTTTCTGGGTCAGCAGAACCTCATCGAAGATCATGCTGGGGGAGGCAATGTGCTGGTGGGCGATTTGATGATTGCCCAACAGCTCATATCGCAGATGGACAATGATGTCAAGCCTAGGAGGATCAAAGACTTCGTCATCGTAGTTCTTGTTGTGGTGATCGTTAAGCTCTTGCTATTCTAGATGGTAGTGCATATGGTATGCTGTAATGCGGTGAAGACTGGTAAGCTCACCATATTTGAACTTGGGTAAGCCTAGTGAGACTACGGCGTGCAACCAAACTAGCTGCCTTTGCTTCTACCGAGCCAAGTACAACTGTTTGCATGTAACCAAACGTTATGTGCTGGTTTCCCAAGCCTATGCAGCCATAGGTCATGCAGGCCACCAAACGCCCTGCACAACCAGGCTGCGAGGGTGGCTCAGCCAATTAGGCCCTGGCCAACCTACCCCCTTGGAGACGAGAATCGGATGCAGGCTACCAAACGCGCCCCTAGCGCCTAAATAGCATTTTACCGCGCGGGATAGGGTGGTTGCTTTTTCAGACGTTGGATAATTTGACGCGTCGTAGGATGAGCATTTCCAGCCACGCTAAAATAGCGCGTCGCAAAAACATTTTTTATAGAAAAACAAAGAAACTAGATCAAACTGACGATAAAAATTAACTGAAAAACAACTTCATCTTCATACTAAAAAATAAAAATACAACTCCTAAATCTACTCGTCGTCGGAGGAGGAGGTGTCGTTGATGTCGGTCCACAGATCATCCCACCTGGGATCTTCCTCGCCCTAGGTGGTGTGGCCGTAGAGCTGCTCCTCCGCCGCGGTCTTGGGCGCCCGCTTCTCGGCCGTCACCTCCGCGCGCTCAGCCCTCCTCCCCGCCCGCTCGGCCACCCTGGTCGCCTAGAACTCCTCCTCGGCGGCGGCATCTTGCGGGAAGCGCGCACGCCACTGCGACACGGCCCGCTCATCGCTCTCCGCGACGAGGTGGCGGGTCTGGTTCTGGCGGTGGAGGCGGCGGTCTTCGTCGGTGACGAGGCGCGGGGGCGGCGCCAGATCCTGCGCCTGCTTCACGTTGCGCGCGTCCTGGAAATTCATCTGCCGGCGCGGGTGGCCAAGCCACCACGCCACCGTGTCGTATGCGCGTGGGGCCTTGAAGGTGCCGAGCGAAATCCGCTCGTCGCCGGAGCGGATTTCGGCGTAGAAGGTGCCGGCGGGGGCGGACGCCGCGGTAGCCGGAAGAGCTTCGGCGGCGCAGAGGCATGGCGACGGCAGAGCGCGTGGAGACAGAGAGGATAGGCGACTGAACAGTCGTGGCAAGCGTGGGACAAAGCGGAAGCAGTTGCTCCCAGCACGCTGGAAGCGGTGCTCTATATAGAGCGCGCGCGTTGCCGGTTTCCCGCGTGCGCTCTCACTTTTCCCACGCGCTGAACTTTGCCGCGTCTGCTAGAGCGCGTAAAATGCCCCGCGACGTGCTAAAATGCCGTTTTTTGTTGTGCCGCTAAACATGGAAGGTATGTTCACAGTTTGATACAATGGTTTGATGGTTAAGATGCATTGGATCAGCCCCACTGGGTATTTATATTAGTGGTGATTAGTGGTGGTGATTACTTCGTGATTAAGTGTATTTTATAACCGTCTGTATGTTGCAAATATTTTTGTCAACTAGTTAGGCATTGGTTACAACTTACAACTGAGCGATAGTGATCACTATCCTTATGTTACTTATACGGATCTAAACGGATCGGATCGAATTTTGTTACGACCATATCGTTTATCATATTTTCTTTCTTGGATCCGGAGCGGAAGATATTCACCGGTTGCGGATTCAGATACAAATATATATGAGATACGAATTGGGAGCGCTAATGTAGCGGATTCGGAACAACAAAACAAAAATAAGTATGTAATTGCCTAGTAGACTAACAAAGTTATACTTGGTATGAAGTACTAAGTATTCTAGATTAGCATACCCTTTTTGGTCGAAAATCGGATTATTCGGTTTAAAACATCGGATAATTCTGAAGGAGATATGCTCTAGAGGAAAATAATAAATGTATTATTGGTATATCTCATATATGTTCATAATTAGTTTCGTGCCATGCTATTACTGCATCAACCGGAAATGTTTATGCACGTGTGGTATTGTAAACAAACCAGGTCCCAATAACCTCTATTTAACTAGTCCATTGAGATCAATAGATGATCAAGGTTTCCTGATCATAGACATTTATGTCAATTGATAATGGAGTCATATCATTAGATGAATGATGTGATGTACACACACCCAATGTATGTATTGCAATGTGATCCAGTCACAATATTCAGCATTGCGATAACATGAAAAACGTAGTACCCAAACCTTCGACCGTGAGATCATATTTAATCACTATCTCTGAAGGTTGCCTTGACTGCATCAACCGTCACACCATAACAGGGTGACCATAAAGGTGTCTCTATCAGGTTTCCGAAGGAATAGGTTGATGCGTATGGATCAAGAGCGGGATTTGCCAATCCACATGACGGATAGATACTCTCGGCCCACTCGGTGAGATTGCATCAATGAGCTTGCAAGGATGTGACTAGGTCACGGGGATGTAATATCACGGCACGAGTAAATGAATAGTATTGCCGGTAACGAGATCGAGCTAGGTAGTGAGATACCGGAGATCGAGTCTCGGACAAACTAAGTATCGCATGACAATGGGAGTGGGACTTGACGTGCGACAAAGATATTCGTGGACGCACAGGGACTATCATGGGTTTCCAGATCTCGCTGTTAGTCATTGGTCGGAGAGATGTCTCGATCATGTCTGGAGTGATCCCGAACCGTAGGGTGGCACACTTAAGGGTAGACGACGGATAGGTTTGATTTGGCACCGAAGAGAAAATAGAGAAGAACACCGGAATCGTTCCGGGACATATCCGATGAAGATCGGAGGGCAACGAAAGATGTTTCGGAGAAAGAATAAATAAGATAATATGTATTTATTATTAATTAATTACTTATATTAAAGTAATTAATTAAATAATTAATATATTTCTTTAAAGTAATTAATTAATTAATATATTTTTATTTTATTTTTAAGAAGCAGCCCACCTTATATGGGCCATCTCCCGGAAGAGAAGGCCCAAGAAGGGGGGAGCCGCACCACAAAGAGGGGGAGGGAGCCGTACCTTATATAGGGCCGGCGCACCACCAAGGGGGTGGGCTGGTGTGGGCGTTTACTCCCACACCGCCCGGCTACCGAGGGTGGCAGCCATCCTCCACCTATATAAAAAGGTACCCCCATGCCTTGAAATACACCAAGTTTTCTCTCTCTCTCACCTTTGGACGTGACTCCGCAATTGGAGTTGCGCATAGGTTGAGATTTTGTCCACCATACGGACACCGCCGTGCTGTTGGTTCTTCGGTCCAAGTCTCCAACTTTCGCTGCTTCGCTGGACCGGAGTCCGGAGGTCGTCGTCTGCACCGTACGTGTGTATAGAGCTACGAGGTGCTGCACGTGCGGCACTTACAGAGGGTACAACTACACGATCTTGAGGTCGGTGCCGCTATCTTCATTGTCAACGTCCTTGCGACGTAACGCTTTCGGTCTTCAAGGGTATGAATACCGATTCCCTCCGTTACTTTATATCTGCATAGTAATAGATCTTGGCTATTTCAGTTATCGTTGTTAGGAATTTTTTGTTTTATGCATACGATCCCCTTCAAATTCTAACTAATTTTCGGTTAATATACATTCAGATGCTATTTGACATACTATATCCTATACCATATCTGGATTGTCACTTCGAAATCGGAAAACCTTATCTGATGGATTCATTCAAACCGGATATAATTTTTTTTAACGGATTCGTAAGCTGATTCGATGCGAAAAATTACCCTATCTGCTTACATCCCTGCTAACGTAGAAATGAAATGGTTTTTAATGATAAAAAATTATCCCCTATGCAGATTATTTACAAGTGCTTCTTATATGGTCTATTGTTCAACGTCGTGAGAACCGTTGTTTGTGACCGTGTGTACATGTTAGAGATATATTTGGACCACGCGTATAGCGATACAATCGCCCCTTTAGGCTTCATTCATATGAGCCACACATGCGGCATTTTTTCGATAGGTCATCTTGATATGGAGAGGTTGAGTAAACTTTTTTGGCTTATATCCTGGATATGTACGGTTATGTAAACTCGTTTAGCTTGTATCGTCTTGATACGAACGTTTGAGTTTATATTTTTTTGTAAAACTATCTAATCAAATATACTTAGTAGAAATTCTCCACCAATAAGAGTGATAAGCTTCTTTCTGTTGGCCCTATGGATATTCAATACCACCTCTTTTTCAAATATCGTCTTTCATATAAAGATCTTAACTCATATGTGTATGAAAGGATGGTTTAGCTAAGTCCCACTCATGTGAAAATTAGCCCGGAGCTCACCCACATGTAAAACCATTAGATTTGGATTGTGATTTGTGGAACTTGTGAGTTGTATATTAGTTGTAGTTAAGACTTTTCTCACTTACACATGAGTCTCGCATAGGTTGCAATTGACATTTTCTCAGCTGCAGTGGGTTGTATATGAGCTGTAACGGGATTTTTTTTCAATTGTGCTGGGTTACAAATGAGTTGACGATTTAACAATTTTCTAGTTACACATGAGTTACACATAGGTTACAACTGAGATTTTTCCATTTACAGCTAATCATAAAGACGGTTGCGTCTGTACCAACAATAGGTGTACAAGAATATTAACCTGTTGTCCATCGACTATGCCTTTCGACCTGATCATAACCGGTTCCGGCGGTGAAAGTCCGACGATATAGCACGTGGACAAAATCTGCAGTGAACAGTTTCCGGCAGGATTTGCCCGCGCCCAATATCAGGTTGGCAAAATTCTCAGCCTTCCAGCAAAGGACGGTTGGTTGATTCTTAACAGTAAAAAGTGTCCATATACAATTTTCTACATTGAGTTTTCACTTTCTTATAGTGCATTAGAATCTCTATTTTACTGTGTGCATCGCTTTGAGTAATAACTTTGCCATTTATCGAAGAAAAAAGTAGAATCACTGAACGCTAGAAATAATCAAATAAAATGAGGATCGATGTAGCAAGTTCCGATGTGATTTTGATCCTGCAATGCTTCGTTTCGAAATAGGATTGATTTGACTTTCGAAGTTTTTCGAAGCAACTGTTCTGTAGCGAACTCGGTAGAATCAAGCTGTTCACCCCCAAGGCCCCAATCCAATCCATGCTTGCAGAGTCAAACTAACGTATACCAGTACGGCAGTACCTCAATTAGAACACACATACGGCACGAGATATGCAGCGGAGGCGCAAACAGAGGAGCGCGCGAGTCCATTGACGATCACGGCTCACGAGCTTTCATCTGGACCTTGCGCCGCCGGCGTGGTGATACCCCGCACCGGCCGGCCTCCAGGCCGAGACGGCGTAGAGCGGCTTTTGTGCCAGCAGAAGAAGAAGCAGTGGCCCTCGGCGTCGTGCCTCACCTCGTAGGACCCGCCATACCCGCAGCTCTGCAGCAGTTTCCTCGCCTCCATGGCGCCGCTGTAGCTCAGAGCCACCCGCTCCATCCCGGCAGCCTCCATTCTCCCCGCCCACTGCCGCGCCCGCTCGTGCCGCTCCTTCCGCTCCCCGCCCTCGCACGCCACGATGCTCCGGATCTCCTCCCCGAGCACCGCGCGCTCCACACGCGCCCGCTCCTCCGCCGCACTGCCCCGGTGCGCCGCCGCTGCCGCGCGCTCCAGGCAGTCGAACAGCGACGCGTAGTAGTTGAGCGCCTCGTCGAATCTTTCGTGGAACGCCGCGCCGTTGTGGTTTGCCTCTTGCTCCGTCACCACCATGATCTTGGGACACAGCGCCTTCAACGCCGATAGGAACGATCCGAGCTTCGGCCTCCCCTGCCCCGCGGCGGAGAACATGGGTGACTGCGGCGAGAGCGCGGACGCGTCGGGGCTCAGCTGCAGCCGCGTGTTCAGCTCCAGCTCCAGGAGCTGCCCGAAGCTGCTAGGGCTCGACCGGGCGATGATCTGGAGCGGGGTAAGGCCGCCCGCTGCACCGTACCTCCTGCCACTGCCAGCGTCATCCGCCGCGAGGAGGCGGTGCAGCTGCAGCGCGATGCTCACGGCGAGCGCCTCGCCGGACCTGACACGGAGGTTGTGCCGGAGCGCGTCGAAGTCCATGTCCTCGAGCCTCGCCTCCACGGCGTTGAACTGGAACGGGATGTCGAACGCCTCGGCCTCCCTGGCCAGCACGGCGGACATGCCGGCAAGGAACTCCTTGCTCTCGTGGACGACGGTGATACGGAGGTGCGGCGTGCCCTCGCTCCGGCCGCGGAACGCGTGGAACAGCGCGATCCACTGCGCCGCGTTGGCGGCCGGGCCGGAGAGGTCGACGACGTGGACGAACCTCTCGCCCTCCATGGCCTCGAGGATAGCGTGGTTAGTGGTGAGGTACGCGAGCTTCAGGAACGGGAGCATGTCGAACATGCTGCGGCGCGCGGCCGGGACGAGGTGCGTGTCGGCGGAGCCCGACGCCGATAAGAGCGCCCGCGACAGGCCCGGCACGAGGTTGAGCAGCTTCCGGGCCAGCGCGTCGGCGAAGACGGCGGCGAGACGCTGCAGTGTGTGCGGCGCGTCCAGCGACGCGAGCTGCATGATGTGCTCGAGGCAGAGGTTGGCGCGGTCGAAGGCCCCCGCCGCCACCTCGGAGGCGCACTGGTACAGCAGGCCGATGAGCCGCACGCTGCACTGGTCCGAGCTCAGCTCCTGCACCCACGTCCCCGTGGCGGCATACGGCGTCGGCGAGTAGAGCGTGGACGCCGGCGACGACGTCGCCGACGACAGCACGTCCTCCTGCAGCTGCTGCTGGAACATGATGCTTTTCCTATCCTCCTCTGCTTCGATCAATGACCAAACCAGTGGGTGCTTCCACTACCTCCGGAGCGTATGTCGAGCTAAGTAATTAAGGTTATCGAGTCAAGACATTGGCATTGTTCGATCTCGTCGTCCTCTTTGAAAGCAACAAGAATGGCGAGCCCTGGAGTTCATACCTTCCAATGTGGTGGCCTTGTCTCTTGCAGCCAACCCTTCTCCAAGGCTGGACGCATCTGCGGCATGCGCGATGCCAACTTTGTCCGCGTCTCGGTGGAGTAATTGAGAAGATTGAGATTATTCTCTTGGAACTCATCCCCGGCATTTGGATCGCAAGGTACGGGACAAGCTTGTGATCAAACCATTCTGTTTCAGGATACAACTGCGCGTACACAACCAAAAAAGAGCGCGTCTGTTTCCGATAGCGTCTGTTAGCTTTTTCAATTTTAAAAGCGTCATTCCTGATATTCCTGAACAGAGAGGAGAAGAATCTAATACTTGAGATTTTGTCTTACTTTGCGAAAAAATAGAAGATTGCAATGCGGGTTTCCCCCTTGTCATTTGTTTTTTTATTCCCCAGAATGCTGACTTTTGTTGGCCAGACAGACATGGACATTGGAGAAGCTTACAAGGACATTTTGGTTCTTACCGAAATTAACTTTTTGTTGTTGCTGAAAACTAACTATGAGGACATTTTAAGGACATGCAATGGGTCGCTTGTAAATTGGTGTTACTCTGACAGACAAGGAGGAGAGAAATCTTTAGCACTAACTCCGCTCCAAAAAAAATACATCTATTTTTAGTTATAATTCAGTGTCACCTAAGTTAGATCAATATAAACATCTTTATTATTGAATATAAATACTACTGGCCAACAAAACTTATATTGTATGGTGGATTTACTGATACTGATTTTGTACAAAAATGGAGGGAGTATTGTACATATTCATATTTTTATCAAATTAATGGGTCAATTTTACAAGACATTGACTTTTGACTAAAAATATACTATGGAATACAATTTTTTGGCGAGGATCATTTAGTAGCTTAGATTTGTTAATAATCCTAATCAAGCATCATTGACAAGTATGAACCGTAAACCAAAAATGTGTTCAATAATAAATAAATAAAATATCTGCTGGCCGGTTGTAGAAGGGAAAAAAGGAGGTATATGTAAAAAAAAGACCCACACATAGTGAAGGTAGCTTTTTTTCTCGCAGCTCCATTTATAGAATAAAGAAATGACAGATTTGAGAGTTCTTGTCATTGCATTGGTTGTATCTGTTTGAGTTCTCCACGATGATGCGTGGAAGTAAAGTTCGAGAAGATTATAACTCTTGTGTGTCTCGGTGCCCTAGAGGTTGTTACTCTTTGGTGATTGGGCGCCCTAAACGGTTAGTGTTGTCGTGGAGCTCAATGTTGGTGAGAAGATTCTGACAAACTCGGGAGTCACCAATTAAGTTGTGAAGATTACTCCGGTCAATTTGTACGGGTTTGATGATTGCTCGCATAGCACCTCATAGTGGAATCGTGGCATCTTGCATTGTGCGGGGGCACCAGAAAAATAAGGTGAGTCTTGTGACTATTGGAGTGCATTCTGTCTCCGCACTACAACAGAGACTACCTTCCACTGGAAAATGAAATTTGGGATAAAGCATTGCCTCGGCCTGACTTGGTGATTTCTATACTGAAACTTTGTACACGGGCATTACTCTCTGATAGCCATCGACTTTGAACTTGCATATCTTTCTAGCACATAGTTGTGTATCCATTTTAGCATAAACTACGGTGTGCCCTTAGTTGAGCCTTGTGTATTTAGGTTTTGTGCTTGACAAATTAAACACTTATTTTATTCCACATTTATTTTGAGGCTAAACCGTTATTGTTTATATGTACGAAATCTTGATCAAATATATGTGGTGTCAGAAAAAATAATAAAATATGCATTAAACGTCTATTATACTCGAATATATGTCATATCAAAATAAAACAAGTCAACTATGATAAATTAATTTCATTAATATTTAATTGTAGTTTAATAAAATTTCAAATTCGAATTTTGTACTTTTTCAAAACATGTTCAAGATTGATCTTGTTTTGAAGATTTCAACACAAGGAACTCAAATATCAAAACAGACAAAAAAGTGAACTTGGGTTCAAAATATATGGCAAGTACAAAATTGAGCATGAAAATAAGAAAAGATGGATATGTATAGATAGAAAAATGCATGTTTTATCATGCAAACAAACACACCACTCAATTTTTATATACCAAAATAAGAATAGAAAATAATCCCAGTGATGTGTTACACCGGTAGGGGCAGAGCCGTTAGAAAATCCGCTTCACTGTTATTTACAACACTGCTCTAAGTAGCTGAAACATAAAGTGTCGCATTGATTATGCAAAAAGATAAAATAAATCTATGTAACATTGTTTTTAGTTAACCATGACTGCACAAGAAAACTGAATCCGCGACGCATCGACAAGATCCATGATCCATCCAGGCAAACAATAGCAGTGAACTTCACTTAACTATAAACAGTCGTAACACAGTATCAAGACACATACCCCAACCTGACAGAGATTACCGAACTCCCATGTAAGTGCTATCCATTCGCCGAGGGATGGGTAAGCAGAGCAGCCCCAAGGGTGACCACTTCATCAGGTTTCAGCCTCGCGTTTACCTCCTTTCCGTCAAAATAGTCCGTGACGAACCTCTGAATCCTGGGGATCATGGTGCTCCCACCGATGAGAACGATCTCATCGATCATCTTCTCCTTCTCTAGCTCAGCCTCCACCATGACCCTGTCCAACAATGCTATGACTTTCAGAAAAAGATCCTGGTTCAGCTCCTCGAACTTGGCCCGAGTCAGCGTCTCCGAGAAATCGAGGCCGTCCTCGACGAGTGATTCGATGGTGAGCTGCGCATGGCGTCGAGTGCTCAGCACCTTCTTGGCCTGCTCGCACGCTCTTTTGAGTTTTCCGTGTGCTTCCTTGTCACTGCTAATGTCCTTGCCGTGTCTCTGTTTGATCAGTTCCACGAAGTGGTCCACCGTCCTCTGATCGAAGTCGTCTCCTCCGAGGAACGGGTCGTGGCGCGCCGAGATGAAGTGGAACACGCCGTCCACCAGGGTCAGGACACTAGCCTCAGTGGTTCCTCCGCCTACGTGAAGGACGAGGGCGTTGCCATCTTCGTGGAGCTTCCGGTGGAGGCCGTAAGCGACGGCGGCCGCGATTGGCTCGGCCAGCATCCTCGTGGCGCGCACGCCGGCGACCCAGCCGGCATAACGCGTGGACTCCGTCGGTGCCTGGTGGAAGTGCTCCGGGACGGTGAAGACGGCGTAGCGGACGCTGTGGCCGGTGTAGGCCTCGGCTGCCTCCCTCAGCTTGGTGATAACCATGGCGGTGATCTGCTCGGCGCTGAACTCCTTGGCCACGCCGCCATTGGTCTTCACTTGGATATGAGGGTTTAAGTTCTTCTCCACGAGCTTGTATGGCGCTGTCTTGATCACTCTCTGCACAACCTCTGTGTCATACCAGTGGTCCCATCTACGATACGCAATGGAAAAAAGCCAGCGCCAAATCATTGATCCAGATTATGGTGGAAATCACAATATAAGATGTTTTAGATATTTCACATGTTGTCTAGATTCACACTAAAATGAGTGAACATATACACTAAAATGTGTCTAGATACATGCATGTGAATGTGGAAAATTACTAAAACGTCTTATATTATGAAACGGAGGGAGTATTTTCAAATAAATTTGGCCAAGTAGAGGCATTCCCCACTAACTTCCAGTTCTAATTGTGGGCTAACATTTATGAGGAAATGTTCCTCACAAAATAAAATTGCTGCTAACTTAGGTGGCCCATCGTTGCTAAGGGGTTGTTTTGATAGTAGCAAATTTTTAGAGAACCAATTATCTACAAACAAGTTTTAAGGCATAACAAACGTAAAACTTATTTGGATATCATTCAAAACCATAAATAAAATGTTAACAAACTATGTGCTTTACGATTACCGCGAAGGACCCCAATCACTGGGACAGTAGTAACACAAAACAAAAGTTTGTCACGAGCTGTAAAAGAAAACGGAAATTCACTTGGGCACCCGGGTGCATATGCACCCGGTATTTGAGAAGCATATTTCAAAATGTCAAAAATATATAAAATAAAATTTTGTGGATACATCTTCATATTCTATGTGTTCACAAAGTCGATTCACTAAAAACAGAAATATTTTGTGCCTTGCGTAAGAAAGACAAAAGAAAGTGTCTGAAAAGCCTTATTCTAGCACCAATTTTTTTCTTTTTTATACAAAAAATGTCGGTTTTTCGTGAAACGACTTTGTGAACACATAACATGTTAAGATCTATGCGCGAATATTTTTTCCAATTTATTTGACATTTTAAAATATGTGCAAAATGCATTTTAAATAAAGGGTGCATATGCACCCGGGAGCCAAAACACCACTCCCGAAAAGAAACATGATATTTATAGGTTTCAACAAATTCTATTTTTTTGGGTGTGCATACATACTACTAAATTAAAAAATCTGTAAAATTCTGGTAAGAGCATCTCCACGGGCGCGCCCAACTCTACTCTCAATAACCAGCGGCAAACAAAAATAGCTCCCACCGGCGTTCCCAATAGAAAAAAAAGATGCTGGCAACCCCCCTCCCCCCCCCAGCTTGAGCGAACTGGGCGTGCCGGCAACTCGCGGCAACGCAATCCACGCAAGCACCTCTCCCGTCAGCCCCACTGTCGCCCATCCAAACTTTTCCCCACCGTCGCATCGGCCTTGGCTCGCTGCTCCGGCCAGCACCAACTGCGCCTCCCGGCCTGCACCGCCGCCGCCGCGCGCGGTCCTCCTCTCCATGGCGAGCTCGGTCATGACTACATCCCGTTCTTGACGACGTGCTCCGCTCTAGAGGTCGGCCATGGCGAGGAAGGTGGCCGGGGAGGCTCTCGCGTGGTACCACACGGCCACGGGCCCACGGTGTCGGTCGGCGTGGGTGCCGGAAGGGCGGCGGGGCGGGAGACTTTCCATGGAGCAGCGGTCCCTGAGAGGAGCACCACGTCGGCGTCGCGTCGCTGCAGATGGACCGGCGGCGCGGGAGGCAGCACATGCGCGGTGGGCGCCGACTCGCACGGAGCGTGCACGACGACGGCCTCCTCGAGCTCCTCCCGGGTGCGCTCGACCTCTACTACGACGACGCCAAGAACGAGCGCGTGCGGCGCGAGGTCGTGCAGCTCGGAGGCCTGGGCGCGGACCGGCGTGGAGGAGAGAGCAAGATGCTAGCTCGATCTGCGCCGCCACTTGAGCAGCTGGGCACTCCATGACTGTTTATGGATGCGTGGTGCTCTGCTTGCACGAGTGCGTGCGTGCGTGCGCTGCTTGTACGTGCGTCCGTGCCCCATCCCCGCGGATGGATTCGACCATGCCGACGGGCGGCGGCGTCTCCAGCGGCTAAGGTCGTCCTCCAAGCCCGACGCCGGCCGGCCGCGTGCCCGCTGGCCTCGGAGGCGCTCACGACCCAGCTCCGGATGGCGACGCGGAGGCCCAGTCAGCCGCACAGCCGCTGATGGCAAACGGCGGGAAGACGTCGCCGGCGCGCGACGTCGAGCAGGCTCGAGCGCCCACAATCTGTTTGTGCAAATGAATGCTATTGGGAGTGTGTATTGGGGTTTACCGGTGGGGGGACACACTCTTTTTTGTCCGGCATCTGTTGCCGGCGCTCCATAGGTGTCGGCAAAGTGGTTGCCGGACGTGCCGGTGGAGATGCTCTAAGAAATATATTTTGAGACTACACAAAAACCAAAGTGGTTGCCGGACGTGCCGGTGGAGATGCTCTAAGAAATATATTTTGAGACTACACAAAAACGACAAAGTTGAGGTTCTAAACGAGAAAAACTCATTTTTATTCCCTTGGCTTTTTTGTTGTGTGTAGATCATGGATGATGATATATTTCAATGAAACTTGTGTCATATGTACTAGATGTGTAAATGTCCCTGTATTTTTATCTTTAGATAAATTATATAAAAAATCTGGTTTTCAATTTTTCAAGGCTGGAGGGAGCAACAAAATCCCAATCCCTCTCAAATAAAAGATCAGATGGGCTGATCCTTCAGATCGATCTCTGCTGATTTCTAGTTTTTTAACGAAGATGTATCACAATCAGAATTCTCATTTTCATCTTACACATAAAAAACTAATAGGATTGTCCATTCAACTTGGTCCACTTTAAATTACTCCAAATAAACTAAGTAACTAAGCTCACGAACACCAGTTGCGGCACCACATATATCCAAAACTTTGTTATCCTCATTTAATCCCCAAATAACCCTAAATCCAACTCTTGCAATCTTTCTTTGTCTGTGCCACGTGAGAACTGACGTGTGGGCCATGCTGGTCAGTTTTGTTGAGTAGTTTGATGAAAGATAAGTAGCGCGATACATCTTGCCAAAATAAAAAATGTGGTTATGTGATGTTTTTTTCTTTCAGAAGTTAGGTTTTATCGAATGTTATCAAAGATTGGAGTGCCTTCATATTTACATTATTTTCTCAAAACAACACAGCCTCGGGTTTTTGGGAGTTGGCTTCATGGAGCAGATAAGACACCACACATCCACAATATTTATTGAGTGCTCCAACCATGTTTTTCGATTTGACTATGCACGAACATTATTGTTTTCATAGTGAATTCTAGTCTTTACCAACCAGCTTGACAATTTGCATGCTAATTATCCTATTAAATAGGTTTACATTTGGATTAACTATTTAGTGATTTGTTTCCACATTTTATCTCTTTTAAACATTTGAAAGCAATTTGCTAGGTAGTTCTCTTTGTCAAGCTTCATGCGCTGACCACTATTCCAAAAGACCGATCTGATGGAAAGGGCTAGCGCAATCCACATATACTGTAACACCCCCTCTCACATGTGACTCGGAGAGGCCAACACGTGCACACAAATCTCAGAGGTGTACGCCTCGGGCAATACGTGGACTCAGAGGTATGACTCAAGAGGTCTATACGTGGACTCAGAGGTATGGCTCAAGAGACCGTATACGTGGACACAAAGGGGGCTACAACAATTTTAGAATAAATTGCGCAAGCCAGGACTCGAACTCGAGACCCTGGGCTCTGATACCATGTCTGGTCCTTTCCATCAGATCGGTCTTATGGAATAGTGGTTAGCGCATGAAGCTTGACATGGTATCAGAGCCAAGGTCTCGAGTTCGAGTCCTGGTTTGCGCAATTCGTTCTAAAATTGTTGCTGCCCCCTCTTTGTCCACGTATAGGCCTCTTGAGCCATACCTCTGAGACTCGCGCGCCGTCGCTCTCTTCCGGTTGCACGTGTTGGCCTCTCCCTCCCCGAGTCACACGTGAGAGGGGGTGTTGAAGTGTATAAGTGAATTGTCTGGTACTTTCCATCAGATCGGTCTTTTGAAATAGTGGTTAGCGCATGAAGCTTGACACTCTTATGTTAGGAACACATGACAAATCGGAGTCGTATGGAAAATACCGCTCGGTCGTGGGAAAAAACTATGAGGAAACCGCTTACGAGTGGCACGCTACATGAACCTGCCTACTGGGGCACACAAGTCACAACGCTCACATGATCCTAAAATGGGTAAAAGGTGAAGAAAAAATCACTAAATGATTAATGCGGATAAAAATCTGTTAAATGGTTTAATTAGCATAAAAGATATATTAAACTGGGGGGTAAAAATATGAAGCCAACTCTTGTTTTGATGAAAAATTCGTGATCATGGCCTTTTACCGCAACACCAATCGGAGCAGGAGTTGGACAGCTTATGGATCTAAGAGGTTGGAGTCGGCAACTGGCTACCGCTCGGTTTTGATGGTGTTCAATACAAGCCATGCAAACAAGCCAAGCAGTAATGTGCTAACAAATTATTCTTCCGTTCCGTGCATATCCGGATAAAGAGGTGAAAGCAGGTTATGTTATTCCATTATCTCGCAAAAGTTGATTTTTTTCATCTAAAAACTAGGTTAGTTTGTAAATATTCCCTAGGTATTGCATTACCTTTTTCCGACGAGACGCTTGAAGCCGAAGATGGCAGATCCGGGTCAACAGCGGCGTGGTTCCTGGCGTCGTCACCGACGAGGAGTGTGCCGTTGCCTGTGAAGGCGACCCATGAGGGGATGCAGAGCTGGAACATGGTCTCCGCCCTGCCCTCGACGTACCCGGCGACGCAAGAATTGGTGTTGCCGATGTCGATGGCGACCACCTTGGCGTCCCTGGGCCGGTAGGGGACGCTATCCAATAATGCGCTCGCCTGCTGATCGAACAAGAGAAGCAGAAGAAGCAGGGGAACTAAGAGCAGCCACAACGTTGTGCCAAATCTAGTTCCATTTTGGTATTTTGGCTTTTGGAACTAGTTCCATACATTGTGAGCCTAGTTCTAAAATTTGCAAAACAGGGAATCGGAGCAACTCGGTGCGCCGATGCTAAATTTGTTGATGGAATAGAAAATTGTCTCTCTCATGCGGTGGGAAGAAAGAGAAGGGTGAGGAGAGAGCTCGGTTGGGAAAGAAAAGGCTTTTTTTACATGGTTTTATTCGGAGCTGGGGCCCGCAGTACAGTAATTTAGATTTGGCTACGTTGTGGAGGTGGTTCTATATTTCACTCCGATGCCAAATAACTGTGTATGTCAGATTTGGCGACGAACACGCTGTGGCTGCCCTAAGATCGCAACAGCAGTATTAGCCCTGACGACGCAGTAGTCACGAGCCATCGCTGCAGCCACGGATTGAAGCCAATCGGTAGGCTCGATGCGATGCTTTTATATTGCACAGGACGGACTCTGTTGGGTTTCGGTTCTGTTCTGCACACATAACTTATCCCTGACGTACAATTAACCTTTGTTCCTCTAATCCAGTTAAAGTAGAACTCTGAATTCGAAACGAATTTAAACTAAACTGTAGCACCATCCAATGAGAACTGCAGAGATCGCACAGTTTGATAACCCTCGGTCTACTGCTAATCAAAATCGCCGAGTTGTCATATACTCCTTGATAGCATTCTTTTTTCCCATTTGCGATAGCATAGGACGTGGTCTAAACAAGTCGGGCAGTGGATCATTCTCTGAAGCAGCAAGGATTTCTGCACGTCCTTCAATTCAAACACCAGTAATTCTGAACCATGGTTCCGAGCGCCTAACTGTTGGGTGAAGAACGGGAAGTCGACGCCCTGCGTAGCTTTAGCTGCGCCGAGTCACAACGGTCAGACGACAATCTCCTCTGCTCCCCTCCATCCAGAAATGATCCACGCGTAGACTCGGATGATTTGGGCGAATTTGCTGCTGGCTTAACCCACCAAAAGTACCAACAGCAAACGAGCAGCACCACACAGAGGGCCACTGCAGCGACCGCCCACATGATTATGAAGATGGTGTTGCTGGCCCCATGCGCGTGTAGCACTGGGCGATCCTTCTGGGTAGAAGATGGTTTTTTGCTACCCTGAGAGCATCTCCAACAGCATTTGCATATTTGCACACAATTGCTATTTTACAAATCTTGCCCAAAAAACCTACTCCAGCAGCCTTTGCATAAGTGGTCCCCCACCACAAAAATTTGCAAAGCTTGCTAAATGTGTCCTCCCAATTTGCATATATGCAAATCCAAAGGGCACTTTGTATATCCCAAAACGCAACGCGGGAGAGGCCAACCGCTCTACTCGGAACCTTCCTGCCCGAGGTCGCCGGCGCCGGCCACCGCCCCGCTGTCACCCCCGCCGCCATTCGGCCCCGCCGCCGCCGCCTACGGGTAACCCGAGCCTCCCAGCCGCCCCGCCCCTCATTTATCTGGCCGCACAAGCTCGGACGGTGCCGAATCGGGCCGCGACATGGACGCGTCGCCGCCGGCCGATTCGGCCCGCCTCCGCCGTCGTTCGGCCCCGCTGCCGCCGCCGGCCGATTCGGCTCGCCCCCGCCGCCGTTTGGCCCCGCCGCCGCCTCCGACGTGCTCCCCGAGCCTCCCGTCGTCCCTCCCCTTGCTTCCTCGGCCGCACGAGCTTGGTCGCCGCCGGAATCAGCCCCACCGCCTCCATGGCAAACTAGAAGAAGGAGAAGGGATATGTGGCTGACAAGAAGACCCCACCTGTCAGTGTGATAGATACATGATTTTGCAAAGCCGGTTATACAAAGGCTGCGGAAGCAAAAAAACTGGTTGGATTTGTAAACCCTCTCTCTCCTCTTGCTATCACCTCTTTTTACAAATCTATTTTACAAAGGCTGTTGGAGATGCTCTGACAAACTGTTTTACAGAAAACAGCAAAGCGTTATTGTACAGCTTGGGGATTAAAATTGTTCACACCAGCTGATTGTCCTTTTACTATTATCTACTCCCTCCATTCACAAAAGGATGTCTCAAAATAGCTCAAATTTGCATGTATCTAGGTATGATTTAGTGTGCACAATGTACATACATGCAAATTTGAGTTAGGTTGAGACATTCTTTTGTGAACGGAGAGAGTAAAAGAGAGTTCATGTATATATATAGCTGAAGTCTGAATAAACCTGAAAGAAATGTGTACCTCGATAGCACGATGTGATCGGAAACGTCCATCTGTTGACAATATGTATGTCCATTCCTTGACACATAGTATATGACATTACCAATCCAGGCGAAGTATGCTTTGCCCTCATGTAACGGCACAGGCAGCACGCCCCCTTCTCCCCACTGCCCGGTAACTGATCAATGGCATACAGCAATGCTTTGCAGCATGACGCCGATGGCGGACTCCATTTCCCACCCGGCTGCAGGCATGTGAGCACAGCTGCACTTGTCTTTTCGTAGCGACAACTGCCCACCACCTCGTGTCCATCAAGTGGGGCAGATAAGACTTGAAAGACGAACATTAGAATGACAAGCGTACGAACCCACATTCTGGACACTGTAAGAAATGTCGAAGCAGGGGAAATAACATCATATTCATAACTTGAGAGGTCAAATTAGAAGCAGGGTAAGAGGTATCAGCAGGAAAATGGTAGTAAGGATCAAACCTTGCCTTGCCCCAGGAAATAAAATTACTCTATACTTAACCGAGTTATACAGACAAGCATGTGAAAATTGAAGGAGTGGCACAGTAACCTCAGGAAAGCTCAGTAAGTAGCACAATTGTTAACAACTTAGACAACTGTCCTGCAGTCCCATTCATTAATACTTCTTTGTGTTAATGTGATCACAGGAACCAAAGAAAACCCATTCTGGTAGCTCAAGCAAGGTTCATCAAGAGGGAAAAAACAGAATGACACCATAATAATTATTCTCTTTATATCCATCTTTTGGCATGACATATAGCAAATAACAATCAAATAATAGATCAAATGAAAACTGGTTGCTACAGAAAAAACAAAAGTTTTCTTCTTGATGGCATTGTAATAAAGAATCTGCAATGATTTTTTGTCATCAAACAGAAACCAGTCCTTAAATTCAAATACATGCACTAGATAAAGTTCCTGAACGTTAGTACTAATAATAACCGATTTCAAGTAATTATAGAAATTTTTATATATTGATGACAAATGATATTCAGAAAGTGGTGCACGAATAGCAAGACAGTTTATGGTCGTTACTGCTCCTTCTCAGGGTAGATACCTCTGACTCTACCCTGGATATGCTCTTTTAGTATCTCTTCAATAAAGATTCCAATAAAAAAAACAATGGTGTACGCCGATTGACTATTTAATGAGAAATACATAATGAAGAAGAAATATATTGGACAGAAAAGGCTACATTTAAAAAATAACCGGAAAATATAAAGAAATTATCCTCTGAAACAAAATTCACCCCAAGCAAGCCAATCTTCACTGATATATCCTATATGGAAAGGATGCAAAATCAGAAAATGGTAACACAGTAATGGTACATAGCGACGCAATAGTAACCACTGATTATCAATCATACATAAGATAAAAATTTGTTGTCGAGCCTCCCCATATTTCCCCCTCTGGAAGAACTTGAGGAATCGTTATGAATATCAGCCATCATTCAGTATGTGTGGTAAAGATTTCATCTCATCCAAGAGATTACAAAATACATGAATATGTCCAGGCTTATGTCTTGAAATTCAAGCAAACTACAGTCGACATTCAGGTTTAAGCAAAAAAGCTTATCGCTACATAAGCTTCTCACTAACATAACTGACATGATAGTCGTGGTGATGCAGCATCTGTACATGAATAAGAACCTTCTCACTAACATACCTCACATGATATGGCAGGAAGAACCGATAAAAGGAGCATGCAACAAAAGTCAAAAAAAAAAAAAACGTTTGAGCTTACTAGAAGGAGAAAAGGTAGGCATTGCTTATTGAAGAACATCTAAGAAACCATCCATGCAAAGTAAATACGCGAGTCAACCATTCACAACTGGACTTGCCCAAAATCATCACTAGTGGTTCCTAACATGGCATTCTACTATATATAAAAGCTGGCACAATCCGCTGCATTTCAGGCCATCCACGTCGCCGTGAACCAGGGCCGTCCGATCCGCGCGATCAACGGCCAGAAAACGGCCATGCCAGGCTCCCAGCGCGAAACACTGTAGCAAGCGATTTTCCTCCAATCAGCCCGGTCACCGGCCGGTGAACCCGGTGGCCAGCCGGCCACCCACCCGGTCACCGTGCGATTTTGCAAAAAAAACCTCCCATTTAAGGATATTCGCATACATTCCATGGTTTCTCTCTGTGGGAGGACCTATCTGCAATTTTTCGCAAATCAAGGACCTTATCTGCAAAACAACCAGCGAGCTCTCCGCTCCCCCGCGCGACGCTGCGGTCGCCGCCGCCGCCGCGGAGCGCCGACCCTACGCGCCTCCCCGGCCAAATCCACGGCTTCCACGAGCTTCGCCGCCGCGCCAGCTCCCTCCTCGCCGCGGATTGCATCCCGGGAGGCCGCCAGCTCGCCGGAATGGCCGCCACCACCGCGCGGCTCTCCGCCGCGTTCCGCGCGCCTCCGGCGACGCCACGGCGACCAAAACGGGGCGGCGCCGCCGTCCCCGGCCTCCCCGCGTCGTTGCGCGTCGAACGCACACGCGCGCGCGTCCCAGAACGCGGCGACGCGCCGCCGGCGACCTTGGCGCCGCCGCGGCAGATGCGGCTAGGGTTGGCCACTGTGACGTCAGCACGACGTCACAGTGGGCCCACCCTGTCAGATTTTCCCCAATTTTTATTTTTTTTTTAAATAGTCCAAACTAAAAAATAAAAAATAGTCCAAACAAAAAATGACCAAAAAAAAAGTCCAAACTAAAAAATAAAAAATAGTCCAAACAAAAAATGTCCACATTTTTTTGAAATAATTGTAAGGGCTTGTTTGATTCAAAGGAAATTCATAGGATTCTTAAAGGATTTTATCCTATAGGAAATTTTCCTACATTAATCATTTGATTCATAGGATTAGTTCCTATAGGAATTTTTCCCATAGGAATCTTTGTACTACATCCCATAGGAATCTAAACATTCACTCCAACCTCTTTTTACAATTCCTTTGCAATCAAACACAAAGTAGTATTCCTATAGGATTGAACTAGGCATGACATTCCAATCCTATGGATTTCCTATTCCTACACTTTTCCTATCCTATGAATCAAACAAGCCCTAAATAATTCTAAATATGATTTCGAAATAATTGTAAATAATGCAAACCAACAATTTAAAAAAATGTCGCCTTTTTTTTTTGGGAAAATAGTCCAACCTATCCATATGATTTTGAAATAATTCTAAATAATGCAAAACAATAATTTTGAACATGTTCATAGAAAAAATGACAAATGTGTCAACGGGGTCACATAAAAATAAATACGCACGACCAAAATTTAAATTTAAAAAAAAGTCCAAACTAAAAAATAAAAAATAGTCCAAACAAAAAATGTCCGCAAAAAAAAAATAGTCCAAACTAAAAAATAAAAAATAGTCCAAACAAAAAATGTCCACATTTTTTTGAAATAATTGTAAATAATTCTAAATATGATTTTGAAATAATTGTAAATAATGCAAACCAACAATTTTAAAAAATGTCGCCTTTTCTTTTTGGGAAAATAGTCCAACCTATCCATATGATTTTGAAATAATTCTAAATAATGCAGAACAACAATTTTCAACATGTTCATAGAAAAAAATGACAAATGTGTCAACAGGGTCACGTAAAAATAAATACGCAGGACCAAAATTTAAATTTCAAATTTACGTACTTCGTAGACGTCAAAAGGATTTCAAATGCGTCAAACTATTCAGCGACTAGATAACTTCCGAATTTGAACAATTTCCGAAATGCGGACAATGCAGACAATTTTTTAATTTCACCAATTTTACAATTCAAAAATTCAAAATTTGAGCCCACGGGCGCGGCGGATGCCGCGGTTATTCCTCTAATACTAAGTAAGGTGTACTTACCAGAAAATAACCCGCCAGCGGTATTTCTAGCATCACGGATAATTTAAAGTTCATGTTCGCAAGGGTTTGCACTTAACATTCCAAGCATCTTGGTAAACAACGACTTGTGTTAATACATGTTTTAACTTATTACAGAGAAATGTATGATATCTAACATACAGTTAAATTCCATACATTACTTAAAGTTGATTCTAATTGTTTAATATAAATTGCCACGAAACTCCTGGCATAGTGGAATTAACAAGTACTCCGTATTAAGTATTGTCGACAGTAACTAGCTGGTATGGTTTTGTACAAGAGCAGTGTCAGAGGTTTGTATACTACAAATATCAAGGCTTGCATCATGGTTTCGTCACATTACGGCAGCATTATACACAGAACTCAATTATCTGCAGTAATAGTCAGACAGAAAATAGACGCCATTCTTTGAGATCATGCTGCAAATTGTTTCGTCAGAATAAAACAAGATTCAGGTAGCCGAGTAGCTGACGACAGCCTGAACAGAATAGCATATGCCCGTGTTTTATCGATAGACCTAAATCCAACAGTTCAGAAGAGGGGCGTGCGTGCACAAAATCTGGTGGAAGAGATGTCGCACCTCTCTGGGGATGACCACGATTCGCTGCTCGCTGCCTTCCCTAACTGATATACCTCTGCTCCCGTGCTCAATCCGTGTGCAGCCCTGCAGAAAATCGCGGGAGTTGGTGCGAATGAAGGGAGCAACTGCAGTGGGAGGAAGGAAATCGAACTAAAACAAGCGCGACGAACTTGTACGCATCCCTACCGCCGCCGCCGCCGTGGATGACGGACTCTGCGGAGCAATGCTTCGCCTCCACCGCCTTCGATCAACCGCCCAGCGCAGCGCGGAGGCCTAACCAAATCCATCGCGTGTCACAAGCCGAGCCCAGCTGAGGTGGGGACGCAAGCGGGGGTAATATTACCTGTAGCGGTTGCCGGCCGGAGGCGAAAAGACGCGTGCGCCCCGCCGCGAGAAGTCTATGCTACTTTCTTCCCCCTCCGCGTCCTCTCCGACGCCTCGCCGTCGCCTTCGCCTCCCTCACACGCAGCGTGTTCAGCGGTGGCTGTGCCGCCCCCGCCGACGAACACGAGACGGACGGGGCGTGCCACTGTGCCAGAAAGGTCTCTACAGAAGAGTGGCAGCCCACTTATAATGGGCTTACAACGGGCCTAACAGTGCTGCCATTAACATGTACAGCTTTTGTACAAACTTAAAATCTTATATTCAAATTTAATAAGCCAGCTAAATAAATACGGAAATGCCGGTTCTCATACATATGGATATTATAAATCTCAGTCGCCTTCCTAGTCTTTAGATTTGCATAGTGGTTTGTGTGATTTATGAGTTGTAAGTGAGTTACAACAAAATATTTTAGTTATACATGGATTGCAACTTCCTATCTATATATATTACACCGCGATTCGTGTAAGTGGGTTGCAACTGAGATTTGAGTTGCTATTGGGTTACAACTTTTTTTCCAGTTAGGTATGGGTTGCAACTCACTAAACATTAAATTTGAGTCACCATTCGTGTAACATGTGAGTTGCAAGTAAATAAGTATGTCCGTTGTACTATAAATGCTATATACATCTAAACAAAAGTTCACATGTACTACTCGTTTAGAAATACACATATAAATTAAGTAAAAGGTCAAAACTTCTAACTTTGACTTAGTACAATGTCGATAGACCCACCATAAAATATTTACTAAATATAATTTGGGCGTCATGCTCGGAGATTGGGATGGTTTAGCACATGGTAGACAATTTTTTTATAAAAGTTCATGCCCCGATGAACAATGTCTAGTAAAGACTCTACATGCCGTTTTTGGCGGCTTATGTTATCCGTCGTATGCTCTGGACTTTTGAGGTATGCCCCGATCACGCCTATGGTGGGTGAATACTAATGATGACTGTGAGAGTTATCATGTGGTGTATAATCTGGCGGCTCTCATTCCGTTGATATATTTGGCAGGAAATAGAATTACGAGGTGCCAAACGGGTTTACAGATGCTTGCTTCTACGCTAAAGTATGACAAGATAGTCTAGATCTGATCTGACTCGTTTGCATTAAGTATCCCATCGAATCCATGTTCGACGATCTCGGTGTGGACTGTACTCCACAATGTTCGTTTGCCCCCCTGTGTGGTGTTTGAACCCTCATGGCCGTATACATAATTCACTAGTGGCATACAAAACCCGGCAGTTGGTGCGTTATGTTGGGACTTCGTGCGCCAACTTTTGAGCGTCGTGGTGTCTTCCTCATTCATCCTGACCATCTATCGCCCTGACGCTCCCCGAACTCGACTTGGCGGGCTGGCGCCCAGCTAAGCCATCCATTTCAGAAGTGCCAACAGTTCACTACTGACATCTAGCTCCTCCGATTTTTGGCTTTCTCGGCAATTTTTTAGATCTTACCTTCTGTTGTGTAGATTGTGCGATATTGGATTCAGATTGTACAATCTGGATATGTATGTGATGAGTATTAAGATGATGGCTCAGAGGTGTGGCGTTTTCGCTCAATGTTTTCCCGTTTAGTTATTTTCCGGTAAATCGACTAATTTTCCCAAACGACAAAACATATCACGGTGAAACATTACATATCAAACACTACTATACTACCACAATATGCTGATTTTTTCGAGAATTTTCAGTATATATAGCTTATTAACGTACGAGTATCTGTGGAGACAGATCACGAATTCATCACCATCCGTAGACTCACATCACATGGCAAATCCAGAACAAATCCTGATTCACTCCAAAATCCTACAGTAGCAATAAACAAACATACGAACGAACTGCGATACGTTACTCAGATCGGTAAGCAGCACCCTTTAATTCACGGCACATGCATCATCATGCGCGTGAACTCGTCGAAGCAGACGAAGCCGTCGCCGTCGGTGTCCACGCCCCCGATCATGCGGCGGCAGTCCTCGACGGAGCACCGGTCGTCGCCGAGCGAGGACAGCACGGCGCGGAGCTCCTCGGCCGAGATCCTCCCGTCCCCGTCAGCGTCGAACACCTTGAAGATGTCCCTCAGCTCGCCCTCGTCCGCGGCCGCCGCTGCGACCGCCTCCAGCGCGAGCCCGGACTCCGCCTCGGCGAGCATCGCTGCCAGCTCCTCCTCCGTGGACACGACGCTCCGCAGCGCCACCTCCAGCTCCCGCCGCTTCACGGCGACCGTCGCCGCCGGCTTCTTGGCCGTGCCGGAGCCGGAGCCGGACGACGACGATGACGGAGGCAGGACGGTCCTAGGCGTGGTGACCGATTCATCGGACGCCAACGACGACGCGGTGGAGCCGAAGGAGCAGCTCTTGGCGCTCTTTCCCGATGCCTTGCCCTTCCTGGACGTCTCCTTCTTGGAAGAAGAAGAGGAGGCACCGAAGAAATTGGCAAGTTTCATGGTCTCGCAAAAGGATGGACCAGGAGCTAGCGCGTAGGGAGAAAGGAAAGTGCGGGGTGGCCGGAGAGGGAATTATAAGGGTCATGGCATTGGAGGAGGGAAGGAAGGAAGTGAAGCTTCGAGGAAGCTTCGCGCGGGAAAATACCGGTTCTCGCGGACCTACCTTCGCTGCGATATTTATTCGCCCGCCCCCTCCGCGCGCTTAATTTGAAGGCTTCTCCTCCCTCGGTCGTCTGCATGCATGAAACCAGTAGCACTTGTCCTACGTACTTCAACAACGACAAGATGGTGACTGGTGGTGAGAGCTGAGGCGGTCAAATCATGCGCCGTGGAAAACGACCGGATCGATAGATACACTGTTTGTTACCGGATAGATACAGTGTTTGTTAACATGGTTTCTCTTTTCTCTAATCGCACGAATCGATGAAGGCGCCTTTCTAATCTCACGCACCGATTGACAGAAGAAGCTTCGTCGATTGGCTGGCGGTCAGCGTCGACCTGAAAGAATCTGATCGAGTCCTCCGTCGGGAAACGGGGGAGGAATTTCGGCTGTGTAGAGTCAGCGTGTACTTCCTCGAAAACAGCGAAAGAAAAGCTTATCCGTACGTGTGTCTCTTGTGCCGCCTGCTTCTCGCTCTTCTTCCCACGACGGCGAGTAACATTTACATCAAGCTTTAGCTTTAGAGAGTGACTAGGAGAATTGGAGAAACGGAACAAGAAATCCCCTCTTATATTTACGAGTTAAGATGCTCCAAGCCTCCAACTCATTCTTTGCACTATTCGATCGTGGGACTATATATATATTTTTTTTTTATTTTTTTTTGAGGACAAGGTGGTCGTACCACCGCTCGAATAGATAGAAAGAATTGATCCAGTTTATAAGAAAAACCGGGTCCAAAAACCATACAATCTGTACAAAAGAAAGGCACAAACGAAGTAACTCGTCGTCCACACGACCCAAGTCGACAAACGCCACAACACACGCCACCCGCTCCGGGGCCGCCGCCCCGGCGTAACAACCAGATCGACCTTCGCATTGCCCGAAAGCGATCCAGTCATGGTCGACGAACCCTCTGCCCCCGCAGTCTTCATCCAGGTTGCCACCAAAACCACCATGTACCGGGGCCGCCGCCCCGGAGAAGCAACCAGATCAACCTTCGCATCGCCCGAAGATGATCCAGTCAGGTCGACGAACCCTCTGCCCGCGCAGTCTTCATCCAGGTCGCCACCCAGACCCCCGCTAGACAACGGCTCTGCCTCATAGAACCGGCGTAGCGTGGGAGACCGAGACCGCCGTCTCGGCACACCGCCACCGTCCGGGGCCGCCGCCCCGGTCATCCGCTCCCTGACAACGGAACCGCCCTCCCCGCACGCTCCCGTGACTATATATTTTGTACATCTTGAAAAGTTGGAAATTGATTTTTTTTTTTTCCATATAGCAGGGTCTGGTTCCACTATCATCATGGTGATAATGGAACAACAACAAACAAAGTATCAGGTTTTTGTGCAGGAAAATAAACTGGCAATCCTAGTAGACTAAAGGACTACTTCCTCTCAAACCACAAGCTCAACAGTGAGCTTTTTCCTGTTGGAGAGGGGTATGATCAGAAGGAACAAGCTCAACAGTGAGGTTTTTTCCTCTTGGAAATTGATACATGTGATGTGTCCACTGGCCAGAGAAAGTGTTTCAGAGCTTGGTGGACCAATGTAGCTCCGCCAGTGAGCATGAGAGTAACTACTTTTGCGGACCAATGGTGGCGCTGAGACTGATGTTTCGCAAGCTGCACCACAAATTAACCCAGATCCAATGATAGAATTGGATTGTTTTCCTTTATTCATACTTGCTAACCAACCAGATGACATACACCACGATTCACACACTTGTCGTGTCATCCCACGACTTGGATCGTGGCGTCACACATAGTACACACGCACATATGCAAAGCACTTTACGAAAGAAATAGTAGTAAAAGTAAACTGCAACGACATGAAAACATGAAACACACAACAAGTTGGTAACAACTAACAAGCATGTGCGAAACGTATACTCCTTCAATCCTCCAGTGAGTAGGTGGCCATTCATGGAATGACGTATACCCCAATCGCATCCAGCAAGTCGCCAGAGCGTCCGAAGAAGCCGACGACCCTACCCCCATCAAGCACCGGGATCTGGAAAGGAGTTCCGTTCGGTGTACCGTATGTTACGGGATCTTTTCGTTGAAGGTGGCAATTTTAAGAGACGTAACGATGTTGTTGTCATATGCTATACCAAACGTCCCCGAGATTTCCGTGACATAGTCCGTAGGGTCGAAGGTGATCTGCATGAAATATATATGTGTAGTAATTAAGAGGTATGTAGGTATCTAATACTGCTCACAATGGAGACTAAAATAGAATAGTAACATGCAGATGTTATTAGTATATATTATTACCTCCATAGTGGATAGTCTAAGCATTTGCATAACCCTAGCAAGCTAGGTGGCCGTCGGGTTTGGGTATATTGCCCCAAATAAATAAAGCAATAATTGTTTTACTAGAGGAATTACGAAACGAAAAATAATTTCACGTACCGTGCTTTCGGTGTTGAGAGTGCGACCCCACGGGCCCTCGGTGTACTGAATGTAATCGCTGCCCACGTAGGAGAAGGAAATCCCGTCAATTCCTTCTCCGCTATAGATGGTCACGCTAGCCAACCGGCAGGGCGTCGCCTGGACATTTCTCTCATCGCCGCCGGCTCCACCCCATGGCCCAATCTTCACAGCCTTGCTCTGAATTAATCAACAAGTACACCATCAATTTAATTACTACACTAGAACTGGAAAAAAACACCTCCATGAGAGGAAAGAACACGTACCATTTTGGCTCGGGCTCGCAAATTAACCAGCAACCTATATGTGAGAGTATATGTATGGGTGTAGAAGAAGCTTGCAGGTTGCAGCGCTCTGGATGGCTTCTTTGAGCAATCGAGAACCTCTATATATAGCCACAATGAGGTGAAAATGCCCATGCTAGTAGTGTGCACCACGGATGCGACTCGCTAGCACACAAGTCTAACGGTCTATGTGCCTGTTTTACTGGGTGCGGTGCAAAGTGGCAGCAAATCCACGGCCACATACACACTGTATTGTGTTTTGCACTTTATCTTCAATCAAGTGACACACTTGTGTAGACCATCCGTATTGACAGGATATGCATGAACGCGCCATCTGTGAATACCCGTACAAAACGTAGATGTATGGATGGACATAGCCAGATCGAACCATTACAATATATATGATTGTAACACCGACGACTAACTCGACTTCTTCGACAACAACTATTTTGTAACTTGCGAATATGTTTTCTAAAAAAATTAGAACTGTGATTCATTTCAAATTTCAAAAAAAAAAGGTTGAAATTATGAAGATTTCTTGCTCACGGGCTCCATGCTCCCTCTGTTTTAAAAAATTGGAACGAAATTTTAAAAGTTTCAAAAAATATCCGAAAAAATCATACGTGTTCTCAATGTTGTATTCTACATGCGTGCAAATATTTTGCATTGTAGGCTGACACAAAATGAGAAATGTACAGATTTGTGTACAGTTGTTTCAAATTTTGTTATTTTTATGTAGACCAAATACAAAAGATTTCGCATTGTGATTTTGCAGTACACACCATTGATCGAGAACATGCTGGATTTTTTTTCAGATTTTGTGAAACTTTTGAATATTTGTTTAAAAAAAATTGAACAGAGAGAACACCGGTGCTTGGCAGGTAAAGTGACTTTTCAATGTCTTGCCAAACATTTGTCTTGTGTATTAGTATATCCCGTCAGCTTGCATGCAGAGTACGTGGTAGTAGTGGTGTCCTGTTCTAATCACTACGTGGTAGAGTTGGATACTAGTCCTAGTGCAGTTTGTATTTTGAAATATACTATTTAATTGGAAAAGTTTACAAGTTTTGTACATCTATATACCAATATAAAAAGAGAGAGAAGGGGGCAGATCCAACAAATCACAGCCATCCAGTCAACATCTAACGGCTCCATTACCACCCGCCTTTATCTAATCTATATCTATACCAATATAAAAAGAGAGAGAAGGGGGCAGATCCAACAAATCACAGCCATCTAGTCAACATCTAACGGCTCCATTACCACCCGCCTTTAGCGCTAAAACACATTGTCCGTCAGCCGAACGCTCAATCTGACCTCACGCACGTCGACTTCCCCCTGTAACATCGCCACGCTGCATGACGCCGCCATGCCCCGATCTCCGACGCAAACGCGCTTCCCTGCGTCCTTCACGCCCGCCGCCGTTTTCCCGTGATGCCATGCACCGTCGCCCACCGTCGTTGCTAGCCGCATCCATGCGCGATCCCACCCACGGGCGCCACCGCATCCTCGAGAAGAGACACCAATGAGGATGATGTTCGTTGTCGTGCCCGGATCCGATACTGCCTCCACCCCGGACGACCGTTGTGGCTATGACGGGAGACGGAACCACCTGCCGTGCTAGGATTTGGATACCCTGTCGCCGCCAAGGATGGCTGTCCTCGCCGCGCCGGAGCAGTTACCGTCGCTGCCGCTTCCTCTCAAACTCTCGGAAATGCCTTCAGCCCAAGTTCCTATCTACGCAAATCAGGCAGGTGAATTATCTACTATAGCCATGGCCGATGCGACTCTTCTTCCACGCGGAGGAAATTTCCTCATATTATCAGACAACGGTTTAACATTGTGCACTGAATACCTTGCAGTTGACAAATCAATCAGGTAATCTTTGAATCGATGGAGGGAACATTCAGACCTTTGCATGGTTACTGCTGCACTTTGTTGGTTTCTTCTTTTTGGTGCTGGTCTGCAGTGTTACTTCTGATGGGTACCAGAAACTTTTCTTTGGATGGGGAAAAAATTGCTATTCCAATTCCAACTTCGTGGGTTATCTGCCCCCCATATATCTTCATTCATTGAACAAGAATATAGTTCTTATGTTTGCTATAGCTTGTACAGCTTAGCTTTTTCCCTTTGTGATTTTATGTTCTAGGGCTTTGCCTTTGTACAGACTTGGTTTTTTGCTTTGGTTCTATAAAGTGGTTCAGGCCGGCTTCATGCCCGCCGTAGTTTCCTCAAAAAAAAAGAATGTAGTTCTTATTTGCTGTATGGATTAGTATAGTAGAAGATTGTTAGCACTATACATCTTTTGTAAAATTGAAGTTGCTTGAAGTGCACACCAAACTGCTGATGATTCATTAATGTACCAGCCTTCTTAAGGTCAGTTAACGATTTTATAATGCGTTTGGGAAAGACTGGATGTTCCCGAGCATGGATATTTCTTTGTTTTTGTTGCTTTTTTGTATACGTAGATGTATAAGGAAAAGCGACATATTGGTAAATCTGTTTGTGATAGACCTTTATATTTAGAATGGGGACCAGTTAAATCCTACTGCCAACAGTCTCCTATTGATGGGATATATTTCCCGATACAGATATTGGTTTTGTATTCAACCTGGAATACACATTTTGTGAAGTTCTCCGTTAGACATGGAATGAAAGATAGTGCTGAAAACCGACTCATTTCATGCTAATAATCGTTATGTTTAAACTTCAGAGACTTTTGATCTTTCATATGATTTTTCAATATCCTCTATTATAGAGTCCTGTTATGTTGTTCTTATAGATAAGAAAGAACGTGTTAAACTTTGGTTTGTTAGTAACTTCTGTAGTAAGCATGCTTTTATACCAGATGCTTTTGTCCTACAAATTTGTCTTTGGTCTCTCATAGTGTTTTTGACTGGTCCATGGTGGTTTATGCGGGCTTGGCGGCTATGGACATGCCACGAGGAGGAGGAAAACATAGTTGCAGGATGAGGGTAGGATGAGGTGACTGATGGCTCTCCTCCGAGACAAACAAAACCACCCAAATAAAGGTTATCTAAAAACAATCAAGGTCAGAGTAATTGATTTTGTACAATATTTGGTCAGGCATATTGGGATATAATTTTTTCCTAAAAAATGCCAGTTCACTTGAATTTTGAGCATGTGTTACATGGATATTTCATAAGTACATTATTATTATACCTCTGTGACGATTGTATATTGTCACTTTACTTGGACAATGAGATTATATCTCTTAGTTGGTTAGTGCAGATTCGTCCTAATATTACACGTGCGAATTTACTAGTAGGGATTAGTTCCAATCATAGCAAAGACTAGGTGAATGGTAACCTATACAAGGACTAATCTAGGAGACATCGTCTCCCTCCGCTTGCAGTTAATTCAATCATTACTTAACTTACTTGTATTGTTTATCGTATCATTTAGGATTGTTAATCTAGTTGTATTTAGGTACACCCTATTTATCTGTAATTATCTGCAAAATCAACGAATAAAGTTTGTAGTCGCCTATTCATCCCACCCCCTCTGATCCTTCAAATTTAATCATGGCCCAACTATAAATTGTTCGCACAACAATTCTATGGGTGGGGCAGCGCTCGGTAGCGGCGGCGGACGGGCTAGAGAGTCGTGTAAGGGGAAACAAATAAGTACACATCTTTGACTATTGACGTGGGGGTACCACGGCAAATCTCATGGTTCGGTACCTAGGGTTGAGATTGGGGGAAGAGATTTGGTAGCGCTGGTAGTATCGACGGCTGACAAGCGAGGTTTTACCCAGGTTCAGGCCCCCGGAGGGTAACACCCTACTTCCTTCTTATCTGGTTATTGATGTATGAGGTGTACAAAGAGCTACAATGGCGTCGGCGAGATGGCGATCTCGTTAGGGTTTTGGTGGTATGAGTATTGCGTGACCTAGATCGGCGGCCCTCCCAGCCTTTATATAGGAGGCTGGGTCTCGGGAGTTCGCATCCGATCAGGTTTACAGGTGAGGTAGGTCTCTACCGACCTAGGCTTCGCTTGCCTTGGAGCGTACTTCTCCTTGTTGGGCCCCCTTCGTGGGCCTTGGCCGCGGTCTTCTGGCAGGCTTGCTGTTGGGCCTTAACTTATACGTGCACCAGGTGTCCTCATGGAGGGGCACCCAAAGGGTAGGCCCACATCAACTATTCTACTCCCATCCTAAATCAATACGGCACAAGAAAATCATCTGGAATTGGCTAGGAGTAGAGATGCGAAGCGGGCCTGATTTGGCCCGCTCTGTATTCAAATTTAAAATGTTTATTAGCTATAATTGAGTTGTGTTGGTTGCCATCTCAGTTATGCGAAACGTCGCTCTACACTCCCTCCTAAGTCAATTGCCTGATTTTGTAAAACTTAGAGGTTTAGGACCCGCTTGGAATGTCTTATAAATTTTTGACCCGTAAAAACTCTAGCATGTCAACGAAGATGCGCCGGATATTTAGGAGGGTCTAAATAGGTCCATGCAATTTTACAAGTGTATTTGGTTAAAATACATGGACAAAACCGACCCTCGTGACAGGTGCGGCGTCTTTTTTTCCGAAACTCATTTGGGTGTGTGTACTTCTTTTTAAGCGTATTTGGTTAATTTACAGGGACGGTGCTACTCTCTCCGTTATAAATTAGTTGGCACACATTTATCACCTATGAATTTAGACACTAAAATATGACTAAATACATCAAAATATAGATAAATATATGTCAACTAATTCGAAAAGGATGAAATATATGGCCGTGTGGGGCAATGTGTACTTCTTTCTGCTACTGCCCTACAATCGAACCAGCCCGGCTGCCCACGAAGCCGACGCGCAGACCTTCTCTACTGTAACCCGACCAGGCAACAAGGTGAACATCTTCGTCGCCGGTGACTTCGCTCGCCGTATGCATTATATTTCGATTTGGGTTCGCCTTCTAAGACTAGCCATAGTGGGGTATCATAACTAGTATCATGCATAACATATTGACAAGAATCTTATGTGGCACGACAATGAATGAGGAAAGAGATGATAGTGGTATCTACCGTATGTTATGCTATCATAGCACGAAAAACGAGATATTTTAATAGCAAGTAAATCTTATACATATATTTTTAATGAAGAACGTACGTAAAGAGACAGAGAGCACGAAACGAAGTTGCATCCCGTATCCGCCTCTTATGTTGCCCTGAATAGCAGTGAGATCCGCGGTCAGTGCTGGACCATATCTCGCCCAATGTCGGAAGGAGGCGAAGGATCTGAACACGTCGTCCTCAAACATCGTCGACAAGTATGGGCCAGAGGTGCAGCAGCGTCACCTATTTGAATTTGCAGCCGAAGAGACCAACCGTCAGGCCCTCCACAAGTATGGCCAGACAAAGTCAAGAACTTGAACGAGGCAGGAGTAGCCCGTGGAGAAGATACTCTTCATGGCTACATGACGCTCCTCGATACAGAAAAGGCTTATGCACTACTCGTTATTGAAGACAAAATTGCCAATGGCCCAGTCACCAATGGTGGCGGTGGCGAGGATGAGGATCGCAGCAACAGAAACAATGTCGTTGCAAGAGATGAGGCTGCTGAGGCCACTGGAGGTGATGTACAAGATGAGGGTGAAGACGCGCAAGGCCCTCCGCAGCAAAAGCGACGAAGGAATGTTGAATCCTATGTTTGGTGGTGACTCTTAAGAGGATCGTGTGAGTGAGATGGTATATTATTGGAAGTTCAAGGCAAATATGAGGTTCAGATCAGACTGTTGGAAGGTTCATGGATTCTGAATTAACCTCTTTGTGAGTTATATTCAAATTCTTCCAATGATTGTAGTACCATAAACATATATGTTGTCACAAAACTTTTCAAAATGGCTGGTAAAGATTCAGGTTTAAAATGGTGGTTACAGACATATAAGCTACATAGTTGGGGGAACATTCAGTTATCTTCCCATTCCCATATTTCGTTTTCTAATATGAGAGCAATCTGTTGGAAGCTGACCAAATCAGGGCAATGCTACCATGTTTACTCTTTATTTTGCTATCCAATTCATATTCTCGTAATATTTTTGTACAGATCAATTTCAGTTCTCCTGATGAATCAACTACTAATCTGATGTTTGCTCGTCCAGTTACAAGATAAATTTGACAGCGATACGGGTATTCACAGAAATATTCCTGTCAATGTTAATAATATGTCATGTGCTCGGGGGATGGACCTACAACTATAATGTCTTGCAAGCGATTCAGAAGTCTGCTGGAAGAATTGTATTAGTTTCCATTGCTCTCTTTTTGATTGTTTAGAGCATCTCTAGCTGACCCCTTATCGGGTGGTCCTTTGAACTCTTGATAAAGGTTGTGGAAAACATGTTTTGAGGGCTCTTGCGGGCTGCGGCCGAAAAGAATCCACAAAGCCGAGCGGTAAAACATAATAGCTTTGCGGAATCTTTTAGGCCGCAGCTCACGCAGAATAGCTTTGTGGGATCTGATCGTCCGCAGCCTGTGCGAGCCCTCAAACCGAAAAAACATAGTTCGGCAATTTCACCGCAATTCCGACAATTTACCACAATTCTGACAGCATTTCAAGAATTAATTTGGCACCTCATGCAAATTTGAGCTACAAGTTTACAAACCAACTTGCAATGGTTGAATTTGAAACAAAGCGGAAGGGGTTGAAGGGTTCATAACTTGTGGCGCCGTCGGTGTTGGTGGGCAGAGCAGCCATTTCGTCGAACATTTGAAGGGGGGGGGGGGGGGGGGGGCGTTGGCGGTGTTGGTGGGCGGAGCAATCATTGGGGCCATAGGAGTGGCACCTTGCGGTCGCGGCGGGGACGAAAGTGGAAGCGGAGGGAACATCAGCGACTGCGGGAGCGCCGTCTGGGATGATGACGTTGCCCAACCGCTTGCGTCTCAGACCAGTGGAGGCTGCCTCCGACATGGGCGTGAGTGGGCCGGCGGCGGAGCGAGATCTGCTGATAGGGTGGGGGTCAATTGCACCGCCACGCCTTCGACGGTTACGAGTGACGGCTGGGAGGGGTCTTGGTGGCGCTAGAGGGCCACGGCGAGGTCAGCTGGAGCAGGGCAAGGGAGATCGGCGGCGGCGTAAGGGAAGCGGGAAATGTCGGTGCAGAAATGTCCCTCCCACCAAATCTCGCGAGCGGTAGAGGGCACCGTTGAGTCGGCCTCCCAACGCGTGATTGTAAAGATTGGGGAGAGGGAGGGGAGGTGTGATTTTTCCACAGCCCTCAAACTTTTTTAAAGGCCAGGGTCGAATGCGTTGTCCATTCGGGTCACTTTTTTGCGCAAAACGGTGAACTGGCAGTTATTTTGCCCTTCCGCGGGATATAAGAGGTCTGCTAGTGATAATGCGGGAAATGGTGTTCTCCGTTTCTATGATTTTGTTTACTACTGTAGTTTGGGTAGTTGGATTCCTCATGATCCAGGCCGTCTCAACAAGTATATGGAACTGTGGATGAAATCATACCCTAGCAGAACGTTTATATAACGTACCCTGTACATCACTCAGCAAACATTACAGGAGAAATAAAAGAAAATAATGTTATCTGAACATCACAGGGCAACATGGACAACAGTATCATGTTGTATTTCCACTAGTATCGGTAGCTCATTATTTAGCCGCAGGGGGTGAGCTTCTTGTTGCCTGCGCCGCGAGGGTTTTCATCCTTCCAGTCATCCCATGCCCTCGCTTTCTCCTCTTCGGCATCCTCGTCATCTTGGGCCGAACTAGTGTCATCTTTGTGCCAAGAGGAGCTGGCCTCTTGAATCATTTTGGCCGTACTTTCTTGCCATTGCTCCATTATTTTCATTTCAGTTAACCCGGCTTCTTCTATGCTCATTGTCGGCATCCTATAGTACCATGCAGGCAAAAAGTTAACATACAAATTGTATCGGAGAGCAGCCTGATGTGCTTTGCAAATGATACCGCAAACTGTTCGAACAAGACAATGCAACACCAATTCAGGAGATAAAACCTACAAATGGTTTAACATTCTAGGCAAATATCAACCAGTACCAAAGCAGAATCGATCCGAGCATCAACTGCATGACGACGATGAAAGCCGAGACGGTACCCTCACTGCAACACCGCGGCCCAAGCGGAGCTCGAGTCCTGAGCCTGACTCGAGCGGCCTGACTGTGCGCAACAACAGGTCGTCGACCTCAGCGACTCCGACGGCCGAAGAAGCTCTATGGCCCAATCTAACCTTTTTATCTAGCTTACGATAACGGGATACACAAGATGGTAAGTTTGAGCTCTGGTGCAGCAGTTTGTTAGGAACGTGAGCGGCATTAAGTGCACATCGGTCACCATGCTGCAGTACTTTCTCAGCTCGCTCAGGAAAAGGGGGAACCCGACCTTTCCTTCGCCTGATTATTGCTGCTGTCCTCTCTGCTGGTCTGCGCCGCTTTCCCCTAATGTACGGCCTCTGCCGGGACGGTGAAACGGAAGTCATGCTCGACGCCATCGATACCAATGCCGCCATGGTGCCCCAGTTCAGGTTTCAGTACGGGGGAGCGAGAAGGGAATCTAGGGCAAATGATAGAGACATTATGCCACTCAGTCTATTCGGTACAAGCTGACTAGCTGAATAGTGTCCTCCATGTATGACAAGCTGATCAACCCAGCAAGCCAATAGTTCGATCAGTGTAAGTGGGCACATTTAGGTATGGCCTACCATTAATACATATTTAAGACATAAATACGAGTGTATATAGTTTGGTATGTGTGTTTAAGTGGGTATAATGGCGCATATGAAATGTACAGAAAATTGTAGTGGCGTTTTTCAAATGTCAAAAATTGCAATGGCGTTTCTCAAATAGCCGGAAATAGCAAGAGTGAGGTGTTTTGGAGCCCGAGCTCCATGTAGCTCGTTTTTTGAAAAAATCGAAATCGGCACTTTTTGGTTTCCAAAAATTATGAAAAAAATTCCAGAGGTAGTTAGTGACACGATCTACAAGTGTGCACAATTTTAACTCCAAATTCTTTGTATTGTGGGCTGGACAAAAATGACAAATCGGTGGATCTGGGTAGTGAATAGTACCCAGATTCAAAATTTGAAATTTTGCCTGATTTATCATTTTTGTGTAGCCCAGAATACAACGAATTTTGAGTTCCAATTTTGTACGGTTGTAGATATATACACTAAATACCTCTGGGATTGTTTACATGATTTTTGGAAATCAAAAAGTGCCGATTCTGAATTTCGAAAAAAACGAGCTACATGGAGCTTGGGCTCCATTTAGACTTTCCAATTAACCCTATTTTATATGATGCAGAAGAAAAGTAGTACCTGTCTACTTGGACCTTTTTGTCGTAAACTAGGACTGCATCTAATGCACACCTCCAAATGATTTTCCAATTGTTTACCATCAAAACACAGATTAAAATGTGCTAAAAGGCAACTGTTACATACTTATGGAACTTATTAAAATATAGTATCGGTCTCCAACAAGTCAAAATCAGCAACTGTTTTTAAATGTTTAGCAGGAAAACTAACAGCGTGGGGCACATGCTTTAATTAATGTATCTGCGTATAGTACAATACTCAAGGCAACAAAGTAGTGTTATGTATTAGAAGTTGTGATAAAAAGTGTTCATTGCCCATTCTTCCGCAACAAAAAGGTCACCAGCAGCATAATATGTCATTGGAAGCAGAATAAGACCAGTTAAAAAACATACCTGTAACTAGGCTGAAAAACTTGTGCTGCCATTCTTTCCCTTTCACTGGTTAGACCCCCGCCAACAAGACTTGCAGGTCCAAATATCATGGGTTGGTGTTTGTGGTCATGAGCTTGTGAAACACTTGCTCTACCTTCAATGACGTCTTGAGCAAAAGTTGCACAAGTGATTGGTTTAGCTGGCTTGAAATATGGTGCACGGCTGGCAGCATTACTGTGCCATGCTTCAGCCTTTTGTGTACGTTCATCGAGCATTTCACGAGCAAATGCATTCCCATCCTACAAATTACAAACAAACTTTTTTTTAGAAAGACAATCTCCATGTACGTATAGATTACAGCACAAGGGAGCCAAATAAAAAACAATATATGCAACTGTTTTTCTCTGATAGAAAGATGAGTTCTATTCTGAAAAGCATCACCTTCACAAATCATAATACTATACATTATTCATAAATAACCACAAATTGTTCAACACTAGGAGAAACTCAAGAGATATATTTTGTTATTTTCATGAATAGAAGCTCAGAGAGACGAAATGCTCCCAAGGAGTTTGTCAAACAAAACTATTGTAAGAATTATCCGAAAGTACAATGGAGGCACTCCCAAACTATGAGGGTAAACAATTTTAAAAATATCCCCCTGAAAAGAATCAGCCCAAGATGCTATTGACTGAGCATGTAAGTTTCTTCTACTAGTTCATTTACCTTTTCTTTTCTTTCTTTTACAGCCAGAAGCATTTCTTCTTCGTTCTTTAACATGTCAACAAGATCAAAAGCCTACACAGGCAAAAAGAAATGAGTCCATTTGAAGTCATATGATATTCTGAAAAGAAGTATAGCAACTTAAATAGACCGATAATTAACCTTGCAGAGAGCCAATGAGATACTAGCTAACCAAGCCTGCAGCATAGAACAATAAATCAAAATTATATCAGAAATTAGAACCAAAGTACACAACAGACTAATAGCACTAAAGTACATTACAGAATAACATTCTAACAGTATGAGATTGTGACAAGATCCGAAAAATCTTGCATTGACAATATCCCAGGCTAAGAGTAAAAATTGCAGATCTCGCAAGGTAAATTAGAATCTTAGGCACAAAACTATCAGGTATCTTTTCACATGGCATTGCCTCGGCTGCAAAACCATTTCACTTAGAAACAGTGAGAAGTGGTGATACCCGAGCATGTATATGATGTGATATACTAGAGAATTCTCTGTGAGGGCCTAAGGGTCTCAGCCAGCAAGTGCATAGGAGTACCAGACTAAAAGCCGCATATGCATGTTCACATACTTTTCTATCTTTTGGTAATCATCTCATGCATGCGATCTCTCAGTTACTCCTATGCAGCCTTAGTAATTTAGCAATTATTTGTGTTCGGCTCAAGGTTTTGGTTACCAGTTTATATTTTTTACCGGCGGGGGCCGGTATTTTTCGGTAACCATGGTTACCGTAAAATACCAGCTAGTTACCGGTGTAGATTCCCAGAAAGAATTTAAAATTCAGAACTAAAACATCGAAGATAATCAAATAAAAAATTTGAGAGAACGAATTCGTTCCAAATTCAAATGTTCCAGGATTTTTCTCCCTACCGGGGTGGCCGGTAAATCCGGTTACCGGCCAGTTACCGCGGTATTTCGGCCGGTAACCGAACTTCGGGTGGGAGTGAACAAGCGAGCTTCAGAGAGGGTCCAACCCATAGCTGCCAGGAACCCAGATCATTCAAGTCGACGAACACACAGGGCAAGGGTCTTCAGGTCGAGGTGCAAAGAGGGGTATATACCTCTTCAGGTCACTACTATGGGACGATGGGTCGCAAAGCAAACAAATTTATGTTGATGATCCCGGTAGAATGTAGATTTTTTTCTATTAAAATTACAAGTTCAATTCTTTAGAGGTTATAAATTCAGGTATAGCAAACAAGCATTCAAAATCCTATATCTAAAACATAAAAGAAATTAAAAAGTATCAACATGTGAGTTGTTGGGATGGCCTAGGACAGCCCCATATGTTTTTTCACCCGAGCATCTTTCTCCTCAGAGGCTCAGACTCAAGTCATAAACAACGCCGCCTTCATCGAATGGTGTCTCCTCCAACTAGCAGCCTCCTTCCAGCGCCCATCTCCCAGCGCTGACTCCAGCCCAAGCACATTCCCCCATGAAAAAGCAACGTTCCACCAGCCATGACGACCGCCACTCAACCCCGGCGATACAAAGGTGCCAAGGCTAATGAGGAGAAGCAAGTAATGACGACGCACAGCTACATCCCGGCCATCGACCCATGACGACCGCCACTCGACCCCGGCCACAATCGACCTTGGATGAAGGGCCACAGTGCTGACCTGTGATCTCAGCTTCTATGTTCCACCAGCCAGATCATAATGGTTGTGCAAAGGTGAAACAGATACGCAAATAGCTAGCCACCTAGCATTATCTGAATAAACTATCTAGACCTGGTGTTTTGCGCCAAACAGACCAATTTACCAACTGCAGTCTGCATTCTACTCAAAGTTTAATGTAGTCATGTGAATAATGAGAGAAATTAAGCAGCATAGGAATAACGAAAATTAAAACTATTAGATCTGTTGGGAGAGAAGTACTATGGTAGAACTCTGGCTTTAGTCTTGACATTTTTACAATGGGGGCAATTTACCACATGTTGTCGATCCCCTACTGGTTTTCAGTAACCCAGCTGGAACATCAAATTCGTTGCTTCTTAAGGTGCGAACAGAGTTTTACATTCTAGTACATCAAACATAATTCAAATCTGGATCCTTTCGAAAAATAGAAATCATGTTGCAACTCTAGCATATATGGTGGTAGTATGATCTTGCAAACAAGGTCTGATTAACAAGTCATGCCCAAATAAGCAATACTACCTAGATGTCCGATGCTAACCTCTCTTTCTTCCTCTCCGTCATCCTCAAAGTCATCTTCCTCACCGGCTTCAATGGGAGCTGATAAAGCTGCTGCCCTCAATGATCGCACACGCCTTTCTTTTCTCTCTTTGATCTCTTGGAGCTTTGTTTCAGCAGCCTTTTGCCGCTTGAACCGGGCAACCTAGCAAAAGAATTACGGAAACTGAGTAACCTATATGATATATAGCATACTTTAAAAACTATAACAAGAGGGCGAGTGACCTATGTGTCCTGCCTTTGCATGCTTATCCCAGATTAGTGTTTCTCATGACTTTTGGTCTGACTACTAAAGATTATATGGCGGCAAAGGGTGAACCAGCCTCACCTTTTGTGCTCTTCGGTTTGCCGCAGTTTCAGACTGCCCCTGTCTAGATGATTCGAGCTCATTCTCTGGGATAAGCTCCAACGCTTCACATACAGAAATGAACTCCTGTAGATCCCAGCAGGAAGGATTAAGACATGATAAACTGGTGATCTTGTAACACATACAAAAGCACCTAACGAATGCATCGTGAGCGTAAAGTGTGACGAGTGAACCTTCAAATGATCCTGTGACGCCTTGAGAACTGGAATACGGTCCTCCTGCTCAACTTGTTCAGTCATTTCACCGAGGTAGTACGGCACCTGAAGAAGCCAAACAACACAATCCCAGGTCATACAACCGCAGCCCTTGCACACACGCAGACACGAAATGGAAATGAAGCTCAGATGCGGCGGTGACAAGAAAGGAGGGAGACGGGGGACCGGCCATACGAGTAGGTACTTGAGGTTGGCGGTGGAGACGTCTTCCTTGGTCTCGTTGGAGGAGAAGAGGGCGAGATTTCTGACCATCTCATCGCAGCGGCGCAGCAGATCGACCCCCTTCCGGATCCCTTCCTGCAGCAAAACCGAGCACGTGAGGAGGAATCGCACGAATCGAGGGACGGCGATCGGGGAGGAAGAATGGAGGGGGACCTGGTCGAGGGAGGAGCTGGAGGCGAGCGAGTGGAGGTGCGAAGCCCTGTCGAAGAGCGCGGGGAGCGGGAGATCGCCGTTCTCCCCCGCCGCCGCCGGACCCGCGTGGAGGCGCAGCTGCGCTTCCATCCTGTTGCCTACCTCCTCCACCTCGGTCATTCTCCACCGGGTGCCTCGTCAAGGCAGGAGCGAGGAAGGAGAGATCGCCGGATAAAACCCTAGACCAGAGTCACCGGGAGAGAGGGAGAAGCAGAGGACGTCGCGGAGGGGAGGCTCTGCTCGGTTTGGCTTTGGCTTTTGGTCTGGGCAGGGGCAGAGATGCGGTTCGGGTCAACCAACCTGACTCTGGAGTCTGGACGACCGGCGCCGAATGTTCGAGTGAAATTAATCGCAAAATAAAAATGTTCAAAATTGATTTTTTCCAAATCTTTTTTTTTTTTGCGAAACACAGTATAATGCAGACGCTCATATACACGCGCATACACTCACCCCTATGAACGCACACACGCACATCCTACCCCTATGAGCACCTCCGAGAGACTGAGCCGGCGGATCAGGTCTTAGATTGACGAAGTCACCATAGGCGCCTCGCTGTCGACGGGAACGTCGCCTCCCACTGAAGAATATTCCGCCTAAATGAGAAACATCAGCGTCAAACCTGGAGATTGAACTCTGATGGGCTGGGGGTACAACCACTCTCCTAACCATCTTGCCACAGGCAAGTTCTTTTTTCCAAATCCTTCTTGAATTGACTCTGAGGGCCCGCCCCGTTTGAATCAAAATGAAAATTTGCATGTTCTACATCGTCGCCCGCGGCGGCCGTTGGCACTCCTCCCATCCACCGGCGACTGATGTAACATCTTCGGCGGTTCATCGACGGCTCCACCTTCATCGGCGGTGGTGGAACCTTTATCAGCCTCTTGTGTGGTCTTTCAAGGACGGATCCTTCATCGGTTCACCCCGTCGATCATGTTGTAGGTTCTCCCAATTTTATGATGTGCAACGAGATTAGACTAATGGGGTTGAATTTTCACCCAGATGTCATGTGCATGTCGTTTGCTTGATTTCGGTGATGTCTCCCCGTTTGTGTATGCATGGTTCATTTGTAGGAACCCGAAGGTCAAAGTCGAAGTTTGACCTCTTTGATTGCAACCCTCCTAGTCTACCGGGCTATGAGTTTACAATGTTCTCCTCCGAGCTCTTTTACGGTACCTAGAGATAAATATAGACGCTACGATCGGTAAATCCAACCGCGTATATGAACCCATACTGCTGGGATTTGACTCGCGAGACGCGAGCAATATAGGCGTGCACCGCTCGTTAATAATACCGCAGTATTGTCAGGAGGGCATTTTTGGTAGATCAGTTTGATAACCTGGCGGACTCGTCTTCTTTCCTCCTAGTTTCCCGTCGAAAAAACAAATTTCCCCAGGATAAGGTCGACTCCTCTATCGCCGGCCACCCCAGGACGCGGCGGTGAGTTCGGCGACGACGGGATCGGCTATGGCGGCGAGCTCAGGAGGGCGCGCCAGGGAACATGAGCAGGGACGCGGAGGCGATTTCGGCGACGACAGGACCGGCTATGGCGGCGAGCTCAAACCGGCTATGGCGATGAGCTCCGAGAGGGTGGGGCGACCTAGGTCCCGGCGGCGGCGGCCAGAGAGATGGGAGATGGCGGCGGCTAGAGAGATGGAGATGGCGGCGGCTTGTTTGACGGAAAACACGGGACCTGTTTGACTCTTTATGTCTGCCTTAATCTTTTAATGAAAAGTTTATATTACCCTCCAGACATCACCGGCCAGATGGTTTCGATACTGCTCCCTCCTCCCTGTAGTATAGGGTACCGTAAAAATGTTCCCTCCTGATGGCTACCCAGGCGTTAAAGTCGACGATGCCAAGCAGGCAAGCTGAAACAACACTTCGAAGCTCGCCCACTACGTTACCAACCTTGTCTTAGGGCCTTCAACATCTAGTTAGACTAGTCACAGTGGGAGTAACATGAGTAGTAACATCAGTGTCACGTAGACAAAAAATCGATGTGGCAGGTAATTAATGAGGAGACATCACACATTTTAAGGCAAGATGAGTGTGCAATCTTATAAATATGACAATGTACACATGTTACTCCTCACTATGGAGGTAATAACTTAGAGTAGTAACATATGCATATTATCAGTCTAAGTTACTCCCCGTTGTGAGGGGCCTTAGACGAGGATGACTTGTATATGCTCATCGTCTCGGAGGAGTTTAATGCTGATGTGAAGGGCCCTTTCCAATGCCAGTGTCGGTCCTGGCTTGCAAGAACCGCTATTGGTTTGTGCAAATCACTGACTTTGCTAGTGAGGTCGTCTTCAACAACCGGTGGAATGAATTTGCATAGGCCTACCGAAGGACGATGGGTAAAAGATGATGATATAGATCTACAACACCTCCTCTCAGAGGGTGTCGATCTGTCCTGAGCAGCCTTAGTCGTTCTGCTAGTATTTGCATCTTTGGTGAATTTATGGTGATGATTCATCCCCTAATATTAGTCTTCTTAAGTGGTGTGAACTGATTAATTGTTGTATATTTTGTATCGGTGGTGTACGAACCCCTAATGATTAAGAAATGTTTTTAAAGAGTAGTTGTGTGAAGCTCTACAATTATCTACTAAAACGATGATGGTATCCACCTTATTAAGGATTGTTAAAAAATTTGTGTGTTGTTCATGTTTCCCGCTTTCCAAACAGGTTATTGCCAACAGTTTAGGTCCTATGCTTTCCGGTCGAACTTCTTTCACATTCCTATGCTTTTCATGTTCATGTGTTTTCATATCCCACGTTCTAACGAGGGCCTCAAATATACAAAACTATATTTAGGGCACATATTTTACTCCACAAAACATAACTTTCAACAATTTACACCGTAGGGGCACAGGTCTACTCCACAAATGCAACAATCAACAACATTATTCGCATTATCTCATGTCTCTTCTGATTAACAAGCAACTAATTGACTCTAGTAGTTAAATTCATTCCGTCAACGAGCTCAGTTTAAAAAGATTAAAGCTCATTTCGACTCTTTGGTGACAAGTTCAAGTCAAGTCTCAATTCTTTTTTGCACAAACACCAGTCGATGATTTACCAAAAAGTTAGTATTAAAAGCACATTTTTTTAGGAAAGGGGAAAGCTCCAGTCTCTGCATCAAAATGATGCATGCGGCTTTATATTATTTTATAAAATTCATATCATATTACAAGATTACATCATGGATCACACAAGGTTGCAACATGGATCAACCATCTAAATAGAAATGACAACATAAATTGACTCTGCATCAATATGTTATCCTCAGATCAAAACGCCAGCTGTACTGGTTGGATAAATCCCGCGCGACCAATTCCAGCTGGTTGCACCCAAAATTCATGGCGCCTCGCTTCCCCGTTGACTGTAGGAAGGACCACATATGGATCTAGTGAGTAGCCATTGGAATAACCTGCAAAAAGTTATAGTTTTTGCTATGTTAAAGATATAGTCATTGCGTATGTTCCAGATGGCCCAAAGTAAAGCACATACTCCAAGTCGGATTTGAGCTTTATCATTTTTAGGTACACCCGTTAGCCAATTACCAAACAAATTCGGTATGCTATTTTGGGGGTTAATATTAAAGGCCATAAATACAATACACCAAATCATTTTTGCAAATGGACAAGATATGAACAAATGCTGAATTATTTCCTCATGATCACAAAAACAACATTTTTACAACCATCCCAATTTCACTTCGCTAAATTGTCCTTTGTCAGAACCTCCTTTCGATATAAAAACCACATAAAGATCTTTATCTTTAGTGGTACTTTCATTTTCCAAATATATTTTCGAAGAAACCCAGTATGACCACTCATGAAATCAAGATATAGGGATTTGACCGTAAAAACTCCATTATTAGTGAGGTTCCATCTAAAAACATCTGATTGATTTGTGAGCTGGACATCCATCAACCGGTTGACTAAATGTAGCCATCTTATCCATTTGTTTCCGGTCAACGCTCTCCTAAACCCTATGTTTAGGGGACGTACATTAGATAAAACCGATGCCACCGAAACTTCTTTTCGGTGGACAATATTATTAAGAGAAGGATATTGATTGGATAAAGGCTTAACCACCAACCACGTGACGTGGATATACCTCTCGGGTACCCTACCATGAGGGTACCTGGTGCACGTATCGACTAAGGCCCAACTATCAAGAGCCTACATGAAGCCCATGACGGAAGGCCCAAGAAGATGGAGTATCCTCCAAGATTAGGCATAGGCATAGTCGGTTTAGACTTTCCTTACATGTAATCTGAGTCGGTTGCGAACTTCCGAGACCCAGCCTATTATATAAAGGCTGGGAGGGCCGCCGATCAAGGACACGCAACACTTGAACCACCAAAACCCTAGCGAGATCGACATCTCGCCGGGACTCCATTGTAGCTCACATAACTCTCAGATCAATACTAGACAAGCAGGAAGTAGGGAGTTACTCTCCGGAGGCCTGAACCTGGGTAAATCCTTGCTTTTGCTTGTCAGCCGACGAAACTACCAGCTCTACCATGTTCTCTTCCTCGTAATCTCAACCCTAGGTCCTTAACCATGGGATTTGATGAGTTAACCCCTCGTCAATTGGCGCCGTCTGTGGGAAAGAATAGTGCTGGACTCGCGGTTTCTCCGGTTCCATCGGAAAATGGCGACTCGCCGATCGCATCTGCGAACGGCAACTCGTCGACTGCATCGACAAACCACAACTCGACGATTCAGTCGACATACGGCAACTCGCCGACTCGCTCAAAAATTGGCAGCCCGCCAACTTCACCAACAAAAGGCGCATTTGCTCCGCACTCGCCAGAAGCCCGAGAGACGTTTGCTGGTCATGAGTCAGGTTTGGATTTAACTGTTGGAGCATTCAATTTTTTCGTAAACAAGTTTGGTACGCAGGACTTGACAGATCTGCAATAACTCGCGACTGCCGCACCCGAGGCTCCATCGACTGCGTCCGTCCATCATCGATCCTCGAAGCCTGCTCATCTGCAACAACCATGTCGACTCGAGAGATCAACGAGTTCTTCGCAAAAGAACTTCAAGGTGAGGAAGCTGAATCAGTGTACCGCAAAAACGATCTCGAGCTAGATCTTCACTCGATGACACCTTCGACTACGGGATCTCCCTCGACGACTTCGAACTTCATAACGACAGCAACGTCGACTCTGAGATCTGCACCAACAAACTCGACTCTGAAGTCTACAACGGTTTCGCTGACGCCGAGATGAGCATAGACGCTGAATGCATCAACAACGAGATCCGTCCAGACGGACCACTCGACGGGCATATCGACTCTGATATGAGCCTTGATGAAGACGTCGAGTCCGTAAGAGGACTTGGCAGCACATACACGTACCCGCGGGTCATCCCCCACCAGGTTTACGTTGCCATCAACGGAGAATCATCTGAAGCCGCAGCCTCCCGCAGGCCTACAAAATTCCCATGCACGGTAACTATGCCGGATGGGGTCACAACTCTGACAATTACTGCTGAGATGGCAGCAAAAGCAGACAAAGTAATTAAGGAGTGCACAATGATGCTGGCAGACGCAACTCCGGAAGAGATGTTGACCTTCCAGTACTTCAACTGACAGGAATCACTTCGCCTGCAAAACATCAAAGCAGCACTCGACGAGCGCAAAAGGCAAGCCAGCATCTCGAGCGCACGAAGAAGACAACTATCACTTAGCTCCACCGGGCGGGCGAACCCAATAGGCGGATCGAGGCTGGCGTGCCTCCCGGAAGATGAGAGAGCTGCAATTACTCGAAACCTAGACTTGTCATTCATGACACACGACGACGAAGAGATCCCGTACCCAAAACAGCTGCGGGTGCTCTTTTCTCTGTGGGTGCTTACCTCAAAGCAACACAGCCTCCGGCAAACGATCCCAACGCAACCCTGCATCGCCAACAACTCAAATCACTAGCCCTAGCGGTGCAAGCCATACGACCGGATGCAAAAACTCTAGAGGGAATCGAGATCGCAACACAGTCAGCTCGCGACAAGCAGCACACGATCATAGCAGTCGCAGTCGCCACTCGGAGGAAGCAAGGAAAGGCACACGCCGACACAGGTCCAGCAGAAGCAGATCTCGATGGTCTCAAGTAGCAACTCATATTCCGACCGGGAGCCCGAGCCATGCGGAGCTCTGTGTTTCACTCGCTGCGTCCGCGAGACAAGGATGCTGCGGTGACACAGCACACCACGCATGTGTAGTGTACAAGTCGTTGATGTACACGCACGGAAGGACCTCTCCGCAAATATTACATCCCTCAGAGTAGTACAAACAGAAACATAGCTGGTCCAAGGTAACACTATAGGATTACAACACTATTCAATACAAAATCTCGAGACCCTCCTTTTATATTGAAGCAAGTCTCTTGCAAATGAAATACAAAAGATCCAAATCGTAGTACTAAGCTGAATATCAGCTCTAATTCTATTTCCTGATCCACTACTGCTGTAGTCACAGCCCTAATCTATTCCATCTGGAATATCTTAATCCAGGGTTGTCTCCTCCTTCCAATAGTTGTTATACTCCTTCATTGGCAAAGTGGTCATCATGTATGCCATTGACAATATTGTTGTTGCTCCACCGTTGTCACTGTTGTCGTCGTTCTTCTATTGATGAAGTAGCAGATGACTCATTCAAGCTTCACCTAGACTGAATTCCTTGTTGAATCCTCCTCAACGCCGTGATGGATAACTGGCAACTCCTCTGATGGCTCCAAAAAATCTAAGCAGGGGGTCAACGGGGAAAGGGTGAGCAACACGAGCGTTACTCAGCAAGTTCAAATACTATAGGCGATAAGGTGTTTATGCACTAGCTACTGCCATGACCAACGGTCATTAGCATAATGCAAGTTTTGGAAAATATTTTTAGGAAAGGGTCCATTTTATTTTCAGAAAACTATGCTCACAGTCTCCACGGTTCATAGTTCATCACTTGGGATGCCTTCCCGCTGCGTCTGTAGTTCCTCTGGGAACACGGATGTACAGCCAGAATTTCTTGTTGTTAACTCTGCAGAGCTGCGTAACTTTACCATGAGAGAAAACCAGCCTTGTTGCCTTTCCGAGCGGTCAAACGTCTCATACTTCCATGATGGGGCCAGTGTGAGTCCAATGCCAATCACTTGCCCCTCTCCGCACAACACATATCCGCCCATTTGTGCGCGAACCGGTAACAAAGACCGCTATCCCCGCCACCCCTCCCGAGCTTCTATTCAATCACCTCCGTCAGGTGGAAGGTCACGCGCTTCCACGTTGTTGGTCGCCGCAACGGACACAACCAGGTAATAGCCTGCGAGGATATGTGAACGAGAGAAGATAACAGCTGACTTTACCGTCCATGCCAGATCTCATGGTAAACGCTTCAATACGGCGCTAGGATCACTGTGACATTGGTAAAATCCTAGGTATATACTTTCCCGTACATGGAACCTCCACCACAACATCAAACCGTGGTTCCATTGCCAGCCAACATAGTATATATTAGCAATTCACATCATTCGAAAATAGTTTTTATTTTTTATGCAGATGATTAAAACATAGTAATTTATAATAGTTTTGAATAAAAATATTTCAACGGACATGCAAGAATGAACTTGCCTGTAATAGAAATGGCCGTTCAACCCTCGGGGTTTAGGGTTTGCGTTAAAACCTCAAGTTCTGAAAATTAGCAAGGTAATCCCGAATAAGGATTACTGAAACTTTAGCAGCATGCTATTATGCATAATCATGAGATGTATCGTCACCCCAAAATACCCCCGGTTGTGGCTTTTAATACTTTTGAGAGTTTTTAATTACGTAGAGAGTTTGACAACAATTACATGAGGAATAAAGTAAAGTGATTAAATTTAAATAGTTCAATATAATTGAACTTCAAGACTTTATTTTCCCATATTATTTTATTTTAAAAAATAGTTTTGAAAAAAGAATTTCAGTCATTTCCACTAAGGATCCTTGAATTTTTCATCCACAAAATGTTTTTCAAAACTTTAAATAAAACTTACATAAAAATTCCCATATTTTGTAAGAGTATGTTGCATATTTTAGTTGATTTTTGTGTATTTGAATTTGGTGTAAAAATTCATTTAATTTGAATATTTTTGATTGGTAAAATACAAAATGCCCTGGGCCTAATGGGTTGGACCCAACCTAGTTTTGGTCAAGGTTTGCTCGGTCGGTCAACACCGACCGGCCCACTCCAACCTCAACTCTCTCTCTCGATCCCCTTCTCTCCTCTCTCCCGTGCGCGTCGCGCCGCCTCCACCCACTGCTCCGGCTGTTGCCGGCCGGCTCCGGCGCCGCTACGCCCTACACTCTCCTCCGAATCCCGCCGCCGATAAGCTGCTTTGCTCGTCGAGCGCGATGCAGCGGCTAACCCTAGAAGTGCCACTCGCCTCTGGCTCGATCTCCTCCGTCGCTTCCATCGCCGCCAACCCTGCTTCCAGCTCCGGCCATGCCTCCTCCAACTCTCCTCAGCTCCTGACTGCCTTCCCCGACAACCACGAGCGCCTGCTCAACCGCGCCTCCTCGACTGCTCCGTGTTGACCACGAGCTCCTGCTCAATTCCCCTGCTCCTCTGCCACGACCTGACGCCGGCGGGACGGTGCTCTGGTGCAACCCCGGTTCCTCGTTCTGGTGGTGCGGTGCGGTGGTTTTGGTGATGGTGCGGCTGTGGTGTTGCTGCTGCAATGGGACGGTGGTGCTTTTGTTGCTGCTGTCGCTGACGGGTACGGTGGTGCTGCCGTCACCGCAACCTCAAGACTCATGGCTGTGACAACTCCTGTCGGTGGGATCACGGCAGATGCCATAGGTATGGCTAAGATGGGGCCGAATGGTCGTTGGGGGAATCCGGGGAGGGTTTATGCACTCAAGAAGTGCACAAGCAAGAACACCAAGAAACCGCAAAACACGAACGAGAAACCAAGAAACCAAGCACACAAAGCACACACGATGTACCCTGCTTCGGGCCCTCTTGTGGAGGTAACACCCCTACTGCAGCACTATCCTACTCAGTGTATAGCTCAAGGTGACAAGTACAAGCTGCTCCGAGCTGTATGATGATACAATGGTGAGAACTTGAGGTAAAAGATGGAGCTACACGGGAGGAGAAGGAACTCCGAGCTAGATCCGAGGTGTCTCCGGGGGTTCCGAGGTTCCTTTCTCTCTCTCTCTCTCTCTCTCTCTCTCTTCTCTGTCGATCGATCCCTCAGCAGGAGGGGTGAAAGCCCACTATATAGGCCAGCCGAGTTACCGTGTGTGCCCCTGCTGAACACTGTTGCCATGCCTCTGCACCGGTCACCATCGTACCCCTGTCAGGGACAAGACATGGCCTGCCCATCTCCTGCTGCCTAACGGCAGAACTAGCATGTCTCCTCTGACAGAGACAGGACGTGGCCTGGCAGAGCTACCTCGTAGCCTTTTCCCAGATCTCGCGTGGTCAGCGGTCAGAGACGTGCAGCCCCGCCGAACCCGGGGCACGCCTCTGCCAGGCTCCGTGACAGACGCTCCCGCGTCAGGCGCTCTTGTACCAGGCAGGAAGTGACAGGAGCATTGACTCCTGCCCGACCTACGGCTCCTTGCCTCGGTTAGCTCGGCACGGATGTGACGGGCTCCGTACCTCGGGTCTTGCGCTTAAGATCTTTACCAGGTCGGACCTTACTTCCTTCCAATAGCTTCTCCTGCTCTCACAAACAAATCATAGCACCGAGGTAGTTAGGTCGGCTGAACATAGCTCGGATTATGAACCTCGGCCCATGCCAACGGGATACCTCGGACCCCTCTGGGCCAAGATAGGTCGGCCTTTATATCTCCAGGTCAAGATGAAGCTCGGACTCCCAGGCCCAAACAGGTCGGCCCTTTCCGTACCTCGGCATACTTTAAACTCTCTTATGCCAAGCCTTGACCCTACCCGGGGGTAGCCCCCCGACATTAGTCCCCGAAGCTGGTGCGGTCCTACGACCTCGGATGGAGGGCCGTAGCAGGTTCAAAATAAGCAAGGCACCACCTCTAAAACCGACCTCAAATATAGCTCCGCCGAGGTACTTCCCACAGACCATAATCTAATCCGAGGTTGATCTGCAATCTGAACTTTCCGAGCTGTTTGACTCAGCACAATCTTGCCTCAAGATTTTCCGAGGCACGTGGCGAAGAATCTCTGCCCGGACCTCGAAATCCGGACCTTGAAAGACAGGTCCTGACCACACGCCGCCTTCGTCAGCCGGACCCACCAAACAGTGCACACGCGCACTCGTACGACCAACTTGACCGCCCACGACCCCTCGATTCTCGCGCTGACCAGCACAGAAATCCGGCGCTGGCGGTTGCCATCCTGTGGCCCACGATGTGGCCGATCGTGCGGCCACCAACCGCGCAACCGTTCCTCCGCCCACACGATCCCACGTCTCCCCGGTAACCGCGCGGTAGTGCGCAGTTACCGCACGCGGTTATAAATAGGGGCCCAGGGGAACTTCTCTTCTTCCCCCTTCACTCGCCGCTTCGCCTCCACTGCAACCAGCGCCGCCGTCGAGCACTCGCCGCTGCGACCTCGCCGTCTCGAAGCTTCTCGCCGGAAACGCGCACCGCGCCTTGCGCCGCCACTCCGCCGTCGATCCTTCGCGCCACCCTCGACTCGCCATCAAACCTCGATCTTCGAGTTCTTCACCGGTGAGTTCTTCGCTTCCCCTCCATTGCCATGGATGAGTTCATCCTTCGATGAACTCGAGGATCCTGATGAACCCTAAGACCTTGATGAACTAGATGATCCCCTCGAGCCTTTTAGTACATTTAGATCTCACTAGACTTGTTTCAGACGCACCCGTAGCACTATCCTTTAGTTTGCCCCTTGATGAACTCGAATTTATTTCCCTTTTTAGCTCATCGGTAGATCTTTGCTAGTATCTCGCAGTGGTAGAAACATGTTTCCCGCCTAAATCCTTTAGCCGGCTGTCTCGAATGATCCGAGGTATTTACCCCGGCTATCCTGAACTGTCCGAGGTACTTACCCCGGTTGAACCTCCCTCTTCTGCAGGAAAGCGTCAACATGTCTTCTGCCTCGGATCCCGCCGAGGAAGGAGCACCTGGAGAACGAGGTAGCTGGGAGGGATCCGATGTCACGGAGGTCGACATCAAGTGGCTCCGAGATTCACGGCGGATCCCGGCCAAACTCATCTGCCGGGTTCCGAAGAAAGAAGATATCGAACCCGAGGTGGAATCCGGGGAGCGGGTCGTCTTCCTGGATCACTTCGAACGTGGTTTCGGGCTCCCGGCCGGGAAATTCTTCCGGGATTTCTTGGACACTTTGGGCTACAACCACACCACCTGCCCGCCAATGCCATCCTCCAACTTTCGGCCTACGCACCTTTTCCGAGGGTTACCTCGGATTATGGCCAAGCATCGAGTCCTGGGCCAAGTACTTCCAGCTCAAGAAACAAAGTGTCCCGAACAAGAAGGTCGTGGACAAGGAGATGACCGCTTGCGGGGCGGCCTCGATTTCACCTCGGCGCCTCTCTGAGTTTCCTCGGATTCAGGGCCTGGACTCCTGCCGCAAATGGCAACGCTCCTTCTTTATGTGAAGAACCCGGGCACCGAAGACTCATCAATTGCCGGAGTTCACCATCGGAACCCCCTGCCCAACTCAACTGGGATTATGAGCCTGCACCCGACGCTCCCGAGGTTCTACTGATCCACCAAACCATGATGTCCCTCCAGGAGAAAAGCTGGGGGCAGATGACATCTTGCGCACCATGATCACCCGCCGAGTTAGCCCTTTACAAGCGCGGGCCCATAAGATCTGCCACATGAGTGGCCGCTACGACCCCACTCGGCACAGCACTTTTGAACTTGATGACTCCGAGGTGAAGAGGCGCATCCGGGCCATCGCCAAGACCACCATGCCCGATAAGTGGAAATGGGGTGTCAAGCCCTATGACCGAGATCACCTTCCAGCTCAAGTAAGTGTACCTTACCCGACGTATAATATTGCTCGGTTTCATTTTCACCCCGACCTTGTATTGATTCTTGTGCTAACTCGGTTTTACCTTGCCACCTCTGCAGAAGTTCACTCGACAGGAAATCGAGGATGGCCCCCTTTCTTCTAAGGAGTGGACTCCCGACCTGCCTATCCCGGCCGCCGCCGAGGCTGAAGATCCGGACAATGAGGATCACCTCCCTATTCCCAAGGCCACCTCGGGTAAGACTCGTGGTTTCACCACGCACCGCCCACCAGTTCGTCGTCCATCCAGGACTGGCCCGATGACGATGATGACGATTGCCAAATTCTGGAACCTGTCAATGTTATTCCAATTTCATATGCTCCTCCAACATATAAGAACTTTCATCCAGCGTCTGCAGCTTCCCGGAAGCGCTCAGGACCCGGTACCTCGGATGCCGAGGCTTCCAAGACCTCGGAGACTGCAGCGCCCAAAGCCAAGCGTGCCAAGAAGACCTCGGCGAGGCACAAGAAGCGAGGCCCCGTGGAGGAAGATGCGTAAGTCACCTTGCTCCTTTTTACCTTTCACGCTGTTCCGAGGTTAAGTTTTTTATACTCTAACTTAATCTTTTCTTTTTCGTCTAGCCCGGCTCGGCAGATCAAACAGAGCCACAGCTCGATACATTCACCACTGCCTCCAGTGGTTGAATCTCAGACAACCGAGGTCGAGGTTAACCTCGGCAGCCCCGCCAGAGCCTCTCCTCCAGAACGGTCCGTTGACCTCAGCAGCCCGGAGAGGACCATCTCCTCCCCGGTGCGTGTCCTCCGCCGAACTTCCACCGCCGAGCTCTGACTCCGGCCTGGGACACTCGCTCCCCGCCGAGATCAGACTCCTCCGCGTCCTCAGAAGGATGCGGAGACAGATCGCGCCAAGACTCCGGCTAAGACCGTGCTGGAGCCTCGGCTCTCCCCCAAGTCTCAAGCTGCGCGCAACCAGCAGCAACAGCAGCAGAAGAAGCAAAACAACAACACTGCAGAAGCAAAAGCTTCAGCAGCAGCAAAAGATTCAGCTCGAGTGTTGAGCCCCCCAAACAGCCACAGCAAACTCCGATGCCGCCACCGCCACCGGGCCCCAAGGCTGCGAGCACCCAACTGGTGCCGCATGTTCCCGCGCCGAAGTCCACCTTGACCAAGACCGCGCCTCGAGCTCTCAGGTCGCCACCTCCCGAGCTCTTTTCGCTGCTACCATCCAGCCGAACATCAGCAGCTGGGAGGTCGGGCAACTCCGGACCAAGAGCGGGAACAGCTTAGGCTCGGAGAAGCACTACGACATGGACTGGAACTCTGACACTGCCGAGGTCTCCTCTAACCCGACCTGAGCATCCAGTTGGACCTAGCGCCGTGCTCCAGTCCATCTACAACATGCAGACTGCGGTCCTTGATTGCAGCAAGAAGGCCTCGGTAAGTTTCTTTACGCAACTCTCTTTCTTCCTTTGAAACCAAATGACAAACATACACTATTCCCAGTCCCCGAGATTCGGGTTGAGCAATTGACACTCCACCGAGTTAAAATTGCTCGGCTTGAATCTCAAAAACTTGTCATTTCTCCCATGCTGAGTCCCCGAGGCCAATGCCGAGTCCCCGGGACTCAATTGGGCCTCGGGTGCTAAAAAACCTCGGATTTCTTCGAACTGATCTCTCTATTTTTTCAGGAGTGCAACAATGCTCGGACAAAGATCTTCAAGAACCTCCTGCTGGATCACAACACACTGAAGAAGTCTCACCGGACTCTTCTATCCGCAAAGGAGCAGAGCGACAAAGACTATGCCTCCAAGTTGAAGACAGCCGAAGATGAAATAGCTCGGCTGCAACAAGAGCTGAACCGGGCTAATGAAGCCAAAACTGCTGTGGAGGACGCTATGAAGGTCAAAGACCAGGCCGCCGAACAGCAGCAAGAGCTTGCCAAGACCCTGGAGAGCCGCGCCACCTCGGCCGAAGCCGAACTTATCGCCCTCCGAGCTATATCGAAAAGCTGGTTGTCCGAGCTCGCTCGATTAATCACCAAATGGACAGTAAGTTTCTTTTCCCCTTTTCCTTATTTTCTGCCGACCTACACCCCGTGCCACCGTATGCCTTATTTCAGCGACAGCCTTTTTGTCTTCTTCAGAGAATTTGAGCACTCCAAGGACAAGCTATCCGCGAAGTTCAAGCAGCTCGGGCAAAGAGGGCTGAGACAGAAACCCTCGGAAAGCTGGGATATCCAGGACCACCTTGTTGCCCTTAATGCTCGGATCAGGCCGCTCAGGCCATTGGAACTAAACTGGTTGATGCTGCCATCGAGGTCCACCGTGCCCTCTGGCCCAAGGTTAAGACTCCCACTTGCATCGACGAGCTCGCCACGAAGCTGAAAGGAGCCGAGGCTAGACTTCGGGAGTGGAGATGCTCATCAGCTCGGGCTGGAGCGGACAAGGCCCTGGTGTTCGTGCTGGGTATGAATCTTCGAGATCCACACGGTTACCTCCCTGCGCAGGGCTCTCCTTGGAACACCACTCCTGATGGCATTGAGAAACGCCAAGCAGCAGCCGACCTCTTTGCTAGTTATGCAAACACCCGGACCTTTGATGAAGGGCGCCTCTATTCTGAGGATGAAGAGAGCTCGGACGAGGAAGAAGAGTCCGGTGAAGAAGGCTCTGACGGCGAGGAAATTGACTTCGACGAGCCTGAGAGCTCCAAGGGCAAGGCCGGCAAAACAACCGAGGTGGCCGAGATTCTGATGATGACTTCAACTTCGACGAACTCC